>JAJQOW010000095.1:0-179607 GCA_037975125.1 Latrodectus hesperus
ATCTTTAGATTTTGAATTAAAATAATCTCAAGCATCAAGATCAAATACAAATATAGAATGCAAACATGTCTGAAACAATAAACATATTTAGTCATCTATAATAACTAATTAAACTGAGTATTTTTTCTAACGAAATCTATTATATAATTTTTAAAACCTTAATGATCTAAAAATTAAAATCTGAATAAATAAGCACATTTGATTATTCTAAATACCATCCATTTCTAATAATTTTATTGATAAAAATTCTAAAACTAAGTAAAAATGCATTGTAATTTTTGTGCATTTAAGTTAGGTTGTTTACATTTTATACTAAGTGAAATAGCTGGCTTAGCAATAGTTATGGAAGAGATGATCACGTAGCAAAGTGTACACCTTTAAAGTGCTTATCACACCTGTCAACTAATGGGTTTTTTATAAATTTTTTATTTTACCTTCATCGTGGGGAACATAAGGATTTTGATAGATATTTTAAAAATTGGATGACATTTGTTGATCTTCAAAATGGAAAGAGTATTTTCGTAACATCATACATTCTAAACTATTTCTGAAAAATGAATTGTAGGGTTTCCAATAAACAACCAATCCCCTATAGTCTATTCTGTACATAAAACTAAAAGAAAGTCCCATTACTTCAAGTAGACAACATAGAATGAGAATATTGCATAGTCCATGTACGTAAAGATATTTTTCCGAGAATAAATGTCTCAACTTGTCTTCTAATTTTGGACTGTAACTCAGTATAGTAGAAAATATATCTCCCCAGACTACAGTGCCATATATTGTGAAGAAGGTAATATAGAATCCTCTGTCCCATATAAAGGAAAAAGGCAATTAAAAACACACATGCTATAATTTCTTTAATAATTTACCTGCTATGGTCAATACTGGAATGCTGAAGACTAGACGAAATATGTGCTGGTCAAATGAATCCCACTTCCAAAGGCGCTAGCTAAATTTTAGAAGCTTAATGTGGAGACAACAACATAAAATCATGTAAATTTCTTGTTAATTCCCGCTGTTAAGAATGGTTGAAGTAGATAATGGCTAAGAAATATGCAAAATATTACTTAGCTGTTAAAATTACTCCTCATATTCTTGCTACATCGATACCTGTAGAACTACGTGTATTTCAAGTATTGTAGCTGACAAGTTATCTACTTCACAGACACTTTTTTTCCTCCAACGAAAATCTACTTACAGCAGCACAATGCTTCATGTCACGGAACTCATATCATAACAGAGTAACTACAGGAGATCGTCAATGAATTCAACTTATTCCATACATCACAATGAATCCCAAATTTTAACCAAATAAAACACTTCTGGAACGAAGTAAAACTAGTTCTTTCAATACATGGATCCACCAATAGTTAATAATTACCGATTGAAAGCAGCAATTGCATCCGCAGGTACAAATATTATAGAACAAAGCTTTCAGAGGCCTAATAGAGTCCATGTTGGCAGAATTTATGCTTTTATAGCTACTAGAGATGATCAAACCTTGTATTAGGGGAATATACCTAATAATACTCATAAAATTATATTATATGATACCAAAACATCATCAAATGACAATGGTTTTGAAAACACATTTAATGTATTGTATTAAAATAAATATAGAAAATACATAAAATTGATACCATGCTTGTTGTAATTGTGCAAATCTTAATGTTTCTTCTATTATGACAAACCATTTCTGTGATTAGTGAGAAAATTAAAGGACACTGATGTTTATGTATTGAGTTTCATATTTGCAACAACTATTACTTTGTGTGTGAATATTAAAAATATTTAAATGTAAATATAAGTTCATTTTGTTGCAGAACTAACTTTGAAATCACATTTCCGAGCAAATCAGTGTTTCTTAATCTATTATAATTTACAGACATGAAAATATTTTACAAATAATGATTACAACTTAACACTATAATTTACTTAATAACATTTTAACTATTAACAGAATAAGATTTACAGAAACAGTGAATGTGATGCAGGCTTTATTAACAGAGATAATGTTTTCATATAATCCCATTAACATGGTACGCTTCTCAATTACATTTATATGCAAAATAGTTGATTGAAAAAGACATGGAGATAATTTTATTCACCTCCAGAAGCTGAGTCCAATATACATAAAGATAATGCCTGTAATCTACAAAATATCATTTTTTGTTTAATGCATATTCGGTTACTGCCATCAAGTAAGGAAGCACATTTAAGCTTTTGATTTACGTACAACATTTTTATTCTTCATCACAGTTTTAATTTCACCATTGTCACAGTTCATATTTGAATATTTCCTATCCGAGAAGAAGGCCTTACTATATTTATATTATTTCAACTCTTCTTTTTTTCTTTTACTAAAAGAATTGAATATCTAATCTTCTCTCATGGTCACAGCTATGAATTCCTTCCCTTCCTATCAAATCAAACTGAAATTCCAACCTTCTGAACATTCTGTTACGGACCAATTCAATTGGAAAAATTCTAAAGAAAAGCAAATTCAACATTTTCATCTTCATTATTGTTTCATTGTTGCATAATATTTTCAATATCTCATATTGCATAATACATCGCAATACATCCATTTAATTGGACTATTTTCCAATCAATGAAACTATATATGATACCTAAACTTCTAAATATAAATCAAAATTGACCATTTTTCATATCGTCTTGGTTTTGAGAAATATGTAAAGTACTTATAAATGGATACTTATCTTTACTGATCTAAAATAGAATCTAATTATTCTAATATTGACAATTCGTCATATGTATCCACTTGCTCTATATTCTCTTGATCTAAAGTTATAATTATTATCAACAGCTTTGAATCTTCATGTTACTATGATTTTTCATTGGTTTCAATGAAGATTCAACCCGTTTTGTTATTCCTAATAAAATGCTTTAATCTTCTTAATTGTGCGTAAGCGTTGCATTAGAGGAAACACCACTCTGAAAAATTTTATAAATGTGAAGTAGCATTACTTCTGGAAATTATAGTAAGGGCCATTTTTATTTTCCAAAATCACTGAAAATGAACATGACATATCTCCAATTACAAACATCTAAAGCACTATCTTCAAGTTAGATATTTTTTTTTGTATTCAGACAACAATAGCCTGAGTAATAAGAGCAGAAGAAAGCTTTTAAATAATTATGAAAACTGTCTTTCAGAATGTACAAGCGTTTTTCTTGAAAGTAGTAAAATAATGTTGGTGTTTTATTAGCGGAGTGAAATTTTTTAATGTTTCCAAAAATTGCTTAATATTCATGAATATGTGAGACATTAAAATTTGGGAAACGAAATGTATAAGGTAAGAATAAAATAATGAAGTAAAAAATGTAAAAGTAATAAAAACTTTAAAAAAACTATTTTTTTATCTTTTATTAAATCTATAAAACCAAAAGAAATTCACAAACTAGAATATCTAATTAGATTTAGAATTTCATGAAAATTAATAAAACTTCAACAATCGTACATATAACGTGATATATAATATACATTTATATGGCGTTAGAGCCAGACTGATCATGACATTATTCAATGTCTTGACATTTAAGACACTTTTTCAAATAAGCTGCAACAGACTCAAAGTATTGTGGACAAATTTCTTATGAGTTAAATTTTAAAATAGTAATAAAAAACACATAATCACACATTATTTTTACAACTTTTAAATCTTACTAAGCAAATAATTATTTAACATTTTATCATAAATACTTTAATAAAACTACTTGCTGCAAATTTAATGTACATTTAATATTTCATGTAGAATTCAATAATTATTAACTATAAATGTGACAAACGTTCAAGAAAAAATATATTTTATTTTTGATTCACACTTTAATTACAGAATTTTATAATGGTTTTTATGAAAAAAAATTTTTTGTGAAATTATATTATAAAATACTGAATCAGAGAACAATTTTTGCATAAAAATTTATGAAACAATAACTGCATATTAATAGGAAAAATATAAAACTTACTGAATAAGCCATGTTTGTGAAGCATTTGTGGAAGAAGTGTGCTGTTTACCCTAGAATAGATACTGTAACATTTTGAAAATTCATCATCACCAAATACACGTTTTCTGTAACTTTCTTCATGTTCATAGTAACTCGAACTGCAAATTAAATAAGCATTAAACGTGTCCTTCAAATGAATACATACAATAGTGCGTTGATTTGTTGATAATATGGTATTGCACACTGTTTCTAACACTTTCTAGATAAAAATGTACATAAAATTTGGATACAACTATTGCATTGCGAATATTCTTTGAATTGTAGCTTGCTTTCAACCATTTTAGCTATTAAATATTTGTCTCTCAGAAAGAATTTTTATGAGTACACGTGGCAAAAATTTTTAAGATTAAACTTTTTAGTCAAAATATCTGATAAATGTGCACACAGATAGTATAACCCAACATCCATTTCCTATTTTTTATCAATGTCAATGATTGCATGCGTGTATTGTGCATAAAAATATTGTATAGCTTCAGTTATTTTTTAAAAGTAAAGTCTGTAGGATCACAGAAATACCTGTATATGTGTGGGTGTCGCATATAACCTTTTATTCATTTTTTTAGTAGAGCTTTTTTAGAATACTCTAATAATTAGTTATTTGATAACTCTTATTAAGATTTATTTGGTTGACGTACATACATATATAAATTTTATGATCACTTATAAAACTAAAATCAAATCTTTATCACTTTGATGAGAAAATAAAATTTAAGAAACATGATAAATCAAACAAATATATATAAATCTTTTGTTGTTAAATATTTTAATGACGAACACTTTCTAGGACAGTGATTCTCATCCTATGGGGACCTACCCGCTAGGAGAGCGTGAGATTATCCAAGAAAAAGATATTTTAAAAAATTTATTAACTGACTGAATGGAAAGCACACACATACACAAAAAACATGTCTGATTAATATTTAATGATTAACTTATTAAATTACAATAACTTAGTAAATCAAAACTTATTTACTTTATCTAATCTTAGTAAATTAAAAACAAATTTAATAATTATTAGTGACTTAAAAACTTTGTATTGCGGAAAAAATTTTTTGAACGAAGGCTTAATATTAGAAATAGACACACCCAGTTATTTTTCTGCATTTAGCTGATATCTGTGTTTTGTCTTTAAATAATTCACTGCAAATAATTCAGTTTCATAAACGTAGGATTTTGAAAATAGTATTAAAAGGCGAAATGCACTTCTTTTTAATACAAAAAAAACTTAACATCTACTTCTGCCCAAAATTCAAAGTCATCTAAATTGTCTTTTGGTTTCTTTACTTGTAAAGTCTCTGGGTTTCATCCTCTGCAATTGAGAGCCCTTCGAGAATGCAATGAAATAAAATACATTTCTCCCTATTTCTAACTCTCTCATAACATGACATCTCATAACATTTACTTGTAAAGTCTCTGGGTTTCATCCTCTGCAATTGAGAGCCCTTCGAGAATGCAATGAAATAAAATACATTTCTCCCTATTTCTAACTCTCTCATAACATGACATCTCATAACATTTACTTGTAAAGTCTCTGGGTTTCATCCTCTGCAATTGAGAGCCCTTCGAGAATGCAATGAAATAAAATACATTTCTCCCTATTTCTAACTCTCTCATAACATGACATCTCATAACATTTACTTGTAAAGTCTCTGGGTTTCATCCTCTGCAATTGAGAGCCCTTCGAGAATGCAATGAAATAAAATACATTTCTCCCTATTTCTAACTCTCTCATAACATGACATCTCATAACATTTACTTGTAAAGTCTCTGGGATTCATCCTCTGCAATTGAGAGCCCTTCGAGAATGCAATGAAATAAAATACATTTCTCCCTATTTCTAACTCTCTCATAACATGACATCTCATAACATTTACTTGTAAAGTCTCTGGGTTTCATCCTCTGCAATTGAGAGCCCTTCGAGAATGCAATGAAATAAAATACATTTCTCCCTATTTCTAACTCTCTCATAACATGACATCTCATAACATTTACTTGTAAAGTCTCTGGGTTTCATCCTCTGCAATTGAGAGCCCTTCGAGAATGCAATGAAATAAAATACATTTCTCCCTATTTCTAACTCTCTCATAACAGGACATCAGTTTGTGTTATCAATAAGGTATCTTTTATTTGTCCTCAAAAATAAATGGTTTTCAGTGCTCATAAAAAATATTTTTACACGCTATTATTCAGCCTTTTAAGCTTTAACACAGTCATCCACATTTGAAAACATTTTAAAAGTTTACTACTTTAAATTTCTGTTCTACGACTCCATTTTCTACAGAAAACAATACTTTTATCACTCGTATGAATACAAGTGTATTTGATCATTGTTGTTGTAGATTCAAGTTATTTAATTTCCCCAATATGTCGACCAAGTATTTCAATTTCATTACAATAAAGTCATGGCCAAATTCTCTGATTTCGGTCTGTTTTCCTGTTCTAGGAAAATTGCGATTGCTTCTCTTAATTCATGAACACGTTGCAAAAATGTCCTACGTAATAGCTATATTGCTTCGCAATAAAATAGTAACACTGAATATACTGCAGTAATGCCTTTTCAAAGTGCGGAAAAGATTTTTCATTTGAGGGCTCTTTTTATTATTTAATTTATTACGGTTACAACAGTAGTTGACACTTTATTCAGAACAAGACTTGTTTTTCTGGAAGACAGAGTTTCATTGTAGATTATGCCTGCGTCCAGTAGCACTGTGGTGAATTTTTTGTACAAGTTCTTTTAAACTTTGGAATCTTCTGGTTATTGAATGCGCACCGTCGATGCTAATATTGATACAATTTTTCGCTTTTATGCTTGCTCGCTCATAAAATCATTTAAGATTGCATATGATGTGATTGCTGTTGCATTTAAATCTATTGGTTTGTAGAAAAGTAGTTTTGCTACTGATATATCATCCCAGAAAAGAACATAGAGAAACGAATATGTTTTTACTGATTCCGTGGAGGCCTGGTTGGTTAGAGAGCTATTCTCATTATCAGAATGTAGTGAGTTCAAATTTCGGCTTAACCGAAGATCCACTGTGTTCACTAATGGTGGTTGGGACAAGTTAAACCTGTGCATGGTCTCAATGTCATCCAAGTGAAATGATATCTCTGGGGTGGTGGCCCAAGTATCGGAAGTCTTTTGCTTATTCATTTCTTCAAAATCACGAAGATTCCACTCGCCTGCTTTTATCTGATTGATAGAGCCCAGTTCAAGGCTAGGTACAGGGAAGCATGCTAGTGCTACATCATTTTTATTACTATCTTATCTCATTAAGCTCTATTGAAAATAATTTATCACTAATTTTCCAAGGAAGCTGACTCTGTACACATTCAGCTATACCACCAAATACACAGTACCATTAAAAGAAATTGGAGTTAAAGAAGAATAGACTGCAATTAATTTGTAAAATTAATCTCCAAGTATAGTCTCTACGGTCTCAATTACTGCTGGCAAAACAAGCTATTTGACAATGGTGTCAAGCTCTTTTTTTTGCAATATTATATAAAACTTTTTAAGAGGCAATTAAAGTGTTTTCATTCACAGGCAAATATTTTTTTAAAAAAATGATTTTTGCTTTTCATATGAAATTAATTTTAATTCTAAGAATTCTCTTGGTTTGTTAGCCTAGTACTATGAAGCGTTTTCAAATGCAGTTTAAGTTTATTTAATTTCTTGATATCTATACAAACAATATATTTGAGAAAATAATGCACGGGACATTTTTTCTCCCTTTAATTAACCACTATTGATCACAAAATTTAAGGATTCTTGACAATATATTTTTATTTTATTTTCAAAATAACTTTCATTTATATATGTATTGATGCTTAATAATCGTATAATTCTTACTAACGACCACTTAAAAAATTAGCATGATTCCTCATAAATCTGCAGCCATGAACATTTAATATTAAGAATTGCAATTAAAGCTCTAAAATATATATAACATGCACATTCTCTAAATATTTGACAGCGATAGAAGAATCGATCCGACTAATACTGGCTGAAATTTAAGCTGGTGTTATGGAACATTCCATCTCTCCCTACAATAAAACATTTGCTCAAATCAGCACATACACGAGATGGCATCTTGTCGCATTCCAGAATTTTCAAAGCAAATTTGAACTTCTGTTACACGCAAGAAAGCTTGACATATGGTGCAGGAAATAAAAAAAACCGGATTTGTTTTGTCAACCAGAGGATTTGTATGCCAAATGTCAATAAATTTACGTATTCTTAGCAATTTGTAAAGTCTAAAATTAATATTGTATTGTAGATTTAATGCTAAAATATTCAAAACTTATTGCTATTGAATGTATTTTATTGTATGAGGTGTCGCGATGAAACTTATGATTGAAAATTGGGCAGCTAACAGTGAAAGATTGAGAAACTTTGTCATTGAGAAAAATATAAGAAATATGAAGCATTTTTCTTATACGTTTCCAATTTTTGCATTTATAGTTTTCAATTAATTGTAAATGTATATGACTTTAAAATCAAGAATTTCCTTTTAAATTCAAAACAACATTTAAGTTTTTCAAATAAAAATGGAAAAAAGAATTCTAATTTTAATTTTTATTTTTTAAAGGTAATAAAATATATTTGATTATGAGGAATATAATAAAATACATTTATTAAAATTCAGTGAAAATTTTATGTAAGATTTTCAAAAATTACTTTTGTATAATTTAATTTATTCTAAAATTTTTGCATTTCTTTGATCATAACATTGAATGTCATCTTTAAAAATGACTGTAAAAAGGCAGTATAATCATTGTTGTTATTGTGTATAATTTTCTAAGCATTTTCACTATTTCTTTAATATATTACAACAATATCAAGTTACTTATTTAATAAAATAAGAAGACTAAACGAATTTCTAGGTATGAAATCCCTCTCATTAAAAGCCAATCTGGCAGTCGAACAGTTGGTGGTTTGGCCATTAGTTCATCAATTCGGGTGCTTTGAATCCCATTTTGGTCAAGGATGTTTTTAACACTTAGGGATCATCTGTAAACCATAAATCCAATGATCTACTTATCACATTTATTCAAAAAATAATTAAAGTTGAATGACTAATAAAGAAACCCTACATAAAGCTCGGCAAGAACTTAAAATAAGAATTTTTTGTGAATATCAAATTGGAAAACATCACTAAATTGAACTATTTACAAGTCCACCAGAGATTACATTATTTTTTAGAAATTTTAAATGATAATTGTGCTAATTAAAAAGCCCAGAACACGTTATTCTTTACTATATTGATTGCGAAATTTTGGATTCTAAATATTTAAATATATATCAAAACAATACTTTAACGAGACATTTATATATATATATATATATATATATATATATATATATATATATATATATATATATATATATATATATATATATATATATATAATTTATAATACATAAGAATTTACTCCATTAGATCTTCAAAGTCATGAGACAGCTCCATCACATCATCTCTGTTATAATTTTCTTTGAGGTATTCAGCTTTTGGTACCTAAAAATACATTTAAAAATTACCAGCTACAAAATTTTGTTATTGGAGAAAAGTTATTAAATAAATAATTAAAGAACGACATAGAATTATTGATATATTGTCGTTCCTCTGAGTAAATTAACAACATTATTCATATCTATAAGTTCATATATTTTAAAGTAGTACACTTTAAGTGTCATTATATCCAACAAATAACTCATTATTTTAACTATCCATATTTTATGATTTTATTCAAATTTAAAAAAATACATTAGTGAAAATCGAAATTTCAATTTCCAATAAATGAATCATATACTTCAGTATTTTTTTAGTTTATCAAAAAAATTAACTAGTTTCTATATGATATGGAAATTTCAAGAAATCTTAAATGCATTTTGCAATAAATTCTCTATTTCAAGCTGGAAATAAGTATATGATATTTAAGTATTATATAAATTATGAAAAATCCACCATACTTCTTAAAATATCATATTACACAACACCAATTAATTATGTCATATGCATTTTATAATGGAATGTAGAATCTCCTACCTTGGTTACATTTTCTTTGCTACAGTAAAGGGGGTATTCTTCGCATAAGGATTCAGCGGGTTCTTCACAGCGATCAGGATATTTTGCACAATATTTACTTCGTTTTATTCTGAAGAAAATATAAAAGGAAATTTATATACATCTTTTATTAATTGTAAATTATGAAAATTATTTTAAATTTTTTCTCATACGTCACTCATTTAGTTCACATTTAGTTACGCTGATGAAATATTTGCACACATATATTTAAACGGGAGTGCGTGATTGGTAAAATTTGTTTCAATAAATTTGTTACTAACATAAATATTTTGTATTAATAGACACTGTAAATTCAAAATATCAAAGTTCATGTAAGAGCTTATGCAAAATTTATTTAAGATTTTAAATTAACATAAGGGAAAATACGTATTTACAATAATAGTCTGCAAAAAATCTACATATATCTAAAATAATTTAAGGTCTTAAAGAACGAAATTATACGTCATTAAAAAATTCATGAAATATACGAACTCCAAATGTATTCTAATGAATTTTCTAGATTAAAAACTTTTAAATATAAACTTTATTTTATTATTGTAAGAAATCTTGGTAGAATAATTTTGTGAAAATCTACATAACAAAATGAAGTACTGTTATTTAGTTCCTTTTTTGGATAATAAAGTAATATTTCTGTAAATGGTTTTCAATACATAATAATAAACCAGTTTTGTGAGTTGAAAATTAGTCATTAAAAAGTTTAAATTTAAAATGATTTGTCAAAAGATTCAAGAAAAGAACAATTATGAGTTTAATATAATTAATATACAATTTCCCCTGTACTATTAGTACTTAAAATCATAAGCTGTTAATCTTTGAATTTTCAAATAAAAAACGCCTCCTTCCAATTATATTAACATTTATACCAAAAAAATATATATATATATATATATATATATATATATATATATATATATATATATATATATATATATATATATATATATATATATATATATATATATATATATATATATATATATATATATATATATAAAGTGGAAAGAGAAAATATTTGATTAAAACAAGTATCTACTTTTTCAGATATTTTTTTTATCAGCAAAGGACTGATATTTGTTAGAATCTTCGAAAAATGAATGTGCATAACACCTATGAAAATTACTTTAGTCACCTATATATTGGTGAATGATAAATTTTAAATTTTCCTTTTTATCTTTTTATAAAATGTTTAAAATTATATCCGTTTGCGAAATTTCAACAAAATCTAACCGAGTTTAATTTAGTTATCTAAAAATATTAATAAAATACGATAATATAAGCAGTAAATACTGTCTTAAAATATAATATAAGTAGAATTGTTAAAGCTATAAAACTTAGAAGAAATATAGAAATTTTACTATTAACGAAAATATTACATTATTAAAAATAATAAATATTAAATATATATATATAATTTAAAACATGAGGTTGTATAGCTTTAGGCTAAACACGTTCACTACCTTGTTTGATTATTTAATTAAAATATTAACTATTTAAATTAACAAGAATGGTCACCTAAAATGTTGACATTGTTAGAGAAGAAATTTAAAAAACAATAAATAATAAGAAAAAACGGAACTATTAATGATCAATTAAATCTCGCATATTAGCATTGGATTACATAATTTATAAAAGATGCTTACCGATAAAATTTCTAAGACCAAGAAAATGGAAATTATTTTCATTTTATTAATTGAAAACCTAAACTTAGAATGAGTTTCTGCGTCTGAAAATATCGAAACTACTTTTAAGTTTATGAATGCCACTGAATTCCAAAAATGTTTAATTAGTTCAGCTATTGAACTCACATTAATATCACACATGGAATAAAATCATTTGACTGAATATCTGTCAACAATTTTATTATTGAAAATGAAAATGAAACAGTACTCTATAAGAAATTAAAAATAATGAATGAAGATATGGATATCAAGATTAAGGAATTGGCTAAGGAAGATTGGAATAAATTCAGAATGTATTTATTTACTCCTTTTTCTGAACTCGTATTTGATTTATATTGATTTATGAAACTAGAAAACAAAAATTTCATAATTAATTAATTAACTTCATAAAAATGAAGCAAAATGTCTTGTATAAAGAACATTTTTAAAATACTTTCAAAATTAGTAATTTAAATTTGGTCCTAGAATAAATTCTAAATTATAATCAATAATAATGTAATAATTTCCTTAGTTTTCACTTTATATTATTTAAAATAAATTCTGTGTTAAGTTTATAAACAGCTATCAAATTTAGTTTGAAATGTCAAATAAAAAAATCAAATACTGTTACCTGCATAATTTGGAAAAGATGAAGATACGCGCAGTTAAACGAAATGATGTTATGGACAAAATATTGATTTCATAACAGTGTAAACTATGCCACGCTTCTAAAAGTTTATTTTTCCCATAAATTTAACACATAACCATTCTTTGCGTAGATGTTCTTTAATAACTGAGAAAGAACAAATTTCGAACAAGAAAAGAATCATATCAAACTTAAGTTTCACCTCTCATTATTGCAGAATGTGAATGCTGGAGACATATAAGATTCTGGACTGGTGATCTCAATGTCTAAGATAGTCGGGTATTCAAGTAAGTAAGTAAGGAATTTAATGACTTGGTACAGAAAACCTGCAGTGAAGAGTAGGAAGAAAACTGTTCTGAAAACTTGTCTTCGTGTACTTGTTACATTTCTTTTTTCGGCTGTTTCCTTGAAAATTTTTATAGCCGCACTTTTTAAAGTCGATACTTTTCTCTTCATGTCTTCAGTATTTTCAGTGGGCATCTTAACTTTGTATCTATCAAAATCGTAAAAGAAAATAATATGATAAAAAAATTGAAATATCACATATACACACACAACAATATATATATATATATATATATATATATATATATATATATATATATATATATATATATATATATATATATATATATATATATATATATATATATATATATATTATATATATATATATATATATATGTATATATATATATATATATATATATATATATATATATATATATATATATATATATATATATATATATACATATATATATATATATATATATATATATATATATATATATATATATATATATATATATATATATATATATATATATATATATATATATATATATATATATATATATATATATATATATATATATATATATATATATATATATATATATATATATATATATATATATATATATATATATAAGCTTGCATGTATATTAAAATTATGAATACGAACGGTGTTTATGATCAAAATTTAGCAATGTATTTTCCAATTCTTAACAACAAACTCCTCCTAAAATGTAAATAATAAACCAAAGACTAAAAAGTTCCATTTTCTTTCAAATGTTTCGCTTAAATTTACAATAGAAAACTATAAATATTCTAATATTCCAGTATAGTATATACTATTCAAATATATATGCTTTTCAAATGTGGGCAATATGGGTGGAAATGATTAAATCTCACGTCATTTGATCAATGCTTAGAAAAATGATGGTTGTAACAACTTGTTCTTCTGCATGAATGGTATAAATATTATTTGCACAAGATACTTTAAAATAGCATCCTTGCTAATAAATTCTACAATTAAATTATATTAAAAATTTTCATCACTTTTCCTTCCTTTTTTGTTTGTAAATTATCCTCCGAGAATATTTTTCTAATACTGTAAGCTATATAAATATTAAAATGTTTTTATATGTCATGCTGTTAAACATTAATTATACTTAAAACTGATTTAATAAATAGTTTGTGTTTCTATAAACAACAGTGTTCTTATTTCTGGAAGGAAGGAAGTACTGTGAAAATGAAAATGTGTCAAAAATATACGTTTCTCTGTAATTTATAAATTCAGAGAAACGTAGATTTTGAAGCTTCTCTGAATTTGTAAATTTGACATAATATTTAAGTATTCTATTAATACTTAAATATTAATGCCTTTATTTATAGTGCTTAATGAAAGCAATATATTTTAAATTGTATTTATATGTTTTATTTATTTTTACTTAAATATACGTTAAAATTTAATTTAAATCGTATATGTTCTACTTTTGTATTGCCTTGTATTACACAACTATTTATTAATATATTTAGAATTTTAAAATGAATTATTAGTACGTATCAGCACATTATTTTACAAACCAAATGTTACTCAAATTTGTTGTTCTGAAAAACTTTGATCTATAGTTACACTAATTTTATACAATATGTTTAAAACTATTTACATTTTATTTTAAATTTTAAATCAACTAATAACATCATTAGAAAAAATAACATCTATAAAATAGATATAAATATAACTACATATATTCTAATAATTAGCATTGTTGTATGAATTTGTGAACCATTTTTTTGGTATTCCACAAAATTTTTTAAGTTATTTTGATTAATTTCATTTAACTTTGATTTAATTACGTATACTTTAGTCAACTATGCACTGAAACTAATGCACCTTATTTTAAGATTAAATGAATCTTACTTACCCAGATTATATTAGTTGGCTAAATGAAATAGCTTAAGTTTTTACACTTTATTATTTTATCAGATTTTTAGGTTAAAGTTCGAAGATTTCCTTTTGGAGATTAGAAGAAATTAATTTTGAGATGTTTTCAGTTTGAAGGCATCTCTTGAAACACATAAAAACATTTCTATACGACGTCAGACTATTATTTTCCTTAATGTGGGCATGCGCACTTAAAAATTAAAAAAGTAAACAATAAAGCAATTAATTTGGTGCCATTCTCATTAAGTTGATTAAATTTTAATTATCATTAAATAGTATCCAAAATAATATTATTGTACATTAACATAAAAAATTATGCGTGTTAAAGAAATTATTAATAGTTAATAACCATGCATTTATATTAGGAACATGAAAAACAATTTAGAAATGGTTTTAATTTTTGTAAATGTTTTTATATTCTATAACTTTATTATGGAAATTATAAAATTGTATCATCTTTTATGTAAAAACTGCAAATGTGTATATTACGGAAAATGATACTCAAATGGAAAACATAAATACATATTCATTAATGTTTTTTAAAAATGATTTTTATAAAAAAATTGCATTTTTTATAACTAATATTTTTAAATAAATAACAAAATAATTTTTATGTGCATTTCGTTGTTATTTAATTCAATTAAATAAGAATATAATAGTAGCAGAGAGATAATTAAACGCGATTTTTTAACTTTTATATTTGTTTTGACGGAAGAAAAAATTAAGGAATAGTGTATTCAATATTAAACAAATTATAATTATTGGAAATTGATATTGTTGAATTTTATAAGAAAATTTGTGATGCACATGTTCAATATTTTAGTTTAAGAGATGAATGTGTGATTGAAATTAAATCACAATTTACATTTTAATTGAGACTTTTGTTTCAATTTTATATGGCAAAGATCTATATATTTATCTGCATAAATTTAGTATGTGTAAAAATTATTTTTGGATTTTTAAAATGAATTTTTAGCTGAAATTAGTTAAGATTTTATTATATTCTTATTTCTTTTATTTTATCTGTTTCATATTTAAATAGTTTATTATCGTTTATTCCATTGACATTCTTTATAACGTTTTATGTATTCAATATATGAAAGGTAGATATGTACATTAGAAAATAAATTTTTGAAATGTTTTGCTTAAATTTATGTAAATAATATATTTTAAAAATAAAGAATAACTGTGGAAATAATGATTCTTATTTTACGGTTAAAAACATTGCCTTCTATTGTGTGTGTGTGTGTGAATATGCAGAAAATAGGATTACAATTCGAATGTTCTTAAATTGTAATTTTCTACGTTATTATATATAGTAATTTTGAGTTATTATTTTTATATAAATGTCTCACAAAAGTAAAAATCATCAAAATCATTGTACTTTCATTTAGTGAAATTATAATTCAAACCAATTGTATAAAATAAAATAAATTATTAAATATTTTTTAAATTAAACTTGCATCTAATGCTTAGAAATTTACATTATTTTAAGCAATGAAAATGCACAAGATACTACATAAATTGATAATAAATAATGTATGAAATTTGAGAAATACACTATACCTTTAAAATTAACTTCTTCAGAAGCCGCTTTATAATATCACTTTCTTCTATCAGCATTTCTGATAGTTTCTATCACCTATCAGATGATATTTTTCTATCAGGCATTCTTCTATTGACATGTTCAGAGGTTTATTAAAATGAAAAACTTTAAAGATGTCCTCTTAATGCTGGGTGTTAAAAAAATCAGAGTTTGTGCTGGGGAACTGCCAATATTGAAGGCGAATGCTTAAAACTATATTTACTTAAAGGCTTTGAGTCATTGTTTTAACAATTATAAACGCGCTGTATTTTCAAGATCTTGACAAGCTGAATGATTGAATATGATTTAAAGGATGAATTTTCATCAAGAGTATTAAGAGATGTTGATATGTAGACCAAGCACTTGCCCTAGCAAATCAGAATCCACAAACTATTTTTAGAAGTTAGTTTCACCATCCCAAAATTAGTAGCTTTCTTATTATTGTTCTTTACCGAAGTGTTAATGTGTTTTGTATGATGTTTTTCTATAATCGTAATATATAATTTGCTAACAGATTTGATTTATTATTTTTAGTGCTAATTAAAATTCCAGACCAGTTAAGCATCATTTTTTGACATTTTATTTCAGATTTTTATAGGATACTTTTTAATGTTCAAATAAGTATTACGTTTTTATGTCTTTTCTTATGTCATTTGTTAGCTTTCAGAAACAATATTCCTCTAAACCGTTTTAGTAAAAATAGGTACGAGTTATTATTATTGAAATGGATTCAATGTAATCTTTGGCAACAAAAGTAAAATGGTACTACTTCCGTTTTTAAATTAAAATTCAGTTAAATATTTTCTAAGTAAATTTATTTCTTAATGGAATTAAAATATTTTTCATTCAAAACATGAAAATAAATACTTGAAATTTGTCAATATATAGCAGTTGGACTTTTAAGTTATTTCTACATCTACTGAATATAGTCTTTTGGCTTATGTTTACCTTACTTTATGGGGCGTATTCAAATATAACAAGATAAGAGATACATTGAAAATTCCTTTGAACTTCCAAGCACTTATCTCAAATAAAACATGTGCTGAAAAGAGAAATAAAATGTTCAATTCTTTTCTTTTAATTGCATTTAGTATCGAAGTCAGAATTTGAGAAAGTTGAAAATGGTGTACAATTTCTAATTGATAATAAATTGATTTAGGAAACTCATATACAAGATATTATTAAACTTTTTTTTTATATAATTCCATGATAACACTAAATATTTTGGGTAAGTTTCTCTGAATCTGTGAAAATTACTGTATAAAGTTTTACTCAGAATATTAGTTATATTTGTATGAATTAGAAAAGAACACATTATTTTTGTTTTATTAAGAAAACTTTCACAGTAAACATCTTTACTTAAATATTTTACATTTTAATTTTAAGAACTTGTTTATTTAAGAACAGTAATTAGATATTTAATACAAATTCAAAAACTCAATATATCGTAAATTTAATTGAAATCATAAAAAATAATAATTTTTGTTGTGTTTGCTATGTTATATCAAAAAGGCAAAATACTACTAACTCAATAAAAAAATGTATGATAATTTTAAAACTTATGTATTATAGTTTTTTAGCAAATTTTCCTTTTCATGCAATCATTATTTGGCACAAGCGAGTAATGGTTAATGTCTTTAAACTATCTTTCAACTTTGTTTTATCAATGAGGAAAAAAATCTTAATATTTTCACCGATTTAAAGTTAAATGATTAACATTTAATAGAATTTTATGATTTTATTTAATTAAAATTACTTAGCCATAAGTTAATTTCAACTCACAAAATATAATTTCGTTACAAAATTCTATAACTCTTGTCTCTCCAAACCTATTTATTTAAAAACAAATCTGTATTAATGCACAAAATTCAATATATCAATTTCTAACAAAAATTTTCCATCGAAACATTCCTTAATAAAGTTAGAAAAAAAGCATGAAATGAGTATTTTTAGTGTTATTGTAATCACCATACACATTTATAATATTCTGTCAATGTTTGGTAGTTTTTCGCAGCCTATAACGCAGACATTTTATTCCCAAAAGTCCCAAAACAAATTAACTTTGTTGCGGATGATCTGTGCAGAAACGAATATAGCAGGAGAAATATGTAACTGCTCGTGAAAAAAATTAGTATTCGGAAAGAAATAATGCCTGAAATATGTGTGTTTGAGATGATGAATGTCAAAAAGTTGCAAAATATCCCATTTTAGCTCTACAGAGTCCAGCCATTGAATGAAAATACATTCTGCATTGCATGATCTTGACAGAATAGTTAGTACCTTCTTGCGTTGGAAGTCAGTTTAATGCTTGAGTTTGATAGCAGCACCAACGTGGATAAGCATCTTGTTATATAACTTACTCTCGATAGTTTTACACCCCAGTTTTTCTTTATTGATAACATCACGACAATACCACCAAATTTAATATATATTCATTTTCGTTAAGCAAATTTGCTTTGTGCCTACCAATGGACTGACAGAGTGCAGACCAACCCTCTTCTTCCTTTGTGTTGTTGAATTAAACTCAAGTTCCATTACATAGCGGTGATCCGGTAGAGAATTGTGTCCTTGCTTTTTATATTCTAGCATATTAGAGCAATTGTGAACACATTCGTCCTTATCTGCTTGAGTCATCTTATGCTGCAAAAAGCGATTGAACTTCTACGTCCAGTATATGCGATGCTGAGCCGACTAATTGACATAAATCTAGCGTCTAAATTCCTTAACTATCTCTCAAGTGGTTGAATGCTGGTTTTATTCCACATGTTCTCATAAGCGTGTCTGATCAACATAACTATGTTGGCCAAAGCATTCTGTTTCTCTTTTGCCACATTGTTCGACTTTGAACGTTTGGTAAAAAATCCCTGCAAAAAGTATGATACAACAAAAATATCTAAAGCTGCTAAGAAAATTTAGCAATATTCTGTAGCTAATTTTATGCATAATACCTAGAAGTAAATGACAGAGCTAATATGGTAACGGAATAATTCCATTTCAGATACCTTGTACTTAATGAAAGAATGTTTCATTAAGTATAAAATGAGATCTTCATACCCAAAGCAGACTCACTTAACCGTATTACTCGTCTTGAATTGGACAGCTTCATAAATTTAAATATAATTAAATAAATTATATTTGTATAACAAATATATAATATTCATAAAATTCTATCATCGTTTGGATAAAATTTTTTCACATCACATCATTTTGCTATCTTCAACATAAATTTGTTGTTTTTTTATTCCCTATTTTTGAGATTAAATTTCAAAAATACCATGCTGTAGACTACTGTTCTTGCCGATCCAAACAACATATGTTTATAAATCTAATAGATGATTGTAACATTCATATATAAATAACCCATTAAGGTGAAAGTTAAATTGTGAAAAATATTTAATTTTATTGCAACCTATGTACATTCTTAATGGCACATATGTTTGCTGGATATGTGTATAGTTTTTATCTTGCTGTTATAAATATTAATGTGTAGGAAAGTAATATTTTTATAAAAAAAATTTTGAGAATTCTTGTACATTTTTCAGTTATATATATATATATATATATATATATATATATATATATATATATATATATATATATATATATATATATATATATATATATATATATATATATATATATATATATATATATATATATATATATATATATATATATATATATATATATATATATATATATATATATATATATATATATATATATATATATATATATATATATATATATATATATATATATATATATATATATATATATATATATATACATATATATATATATATATATATATATATATATATATATATATATATATATATATAATATATATATATATATATATATATATATATATATATATATATATATATATATATATATATATATATATATATATATATATAAATATATATATAATATATATATATATATATATATGTATATATATATATATATATATATATATATATATATATATATATATATATATAATATATATATAAATTTTTATTTTCATTAATATGATAAATTCTGTTAAAAACACAGATGAGCTTTCTCAGTTCACTCAAGAAAATTTATTTATATTTTGAAAATATACTAGAAAATATAAATTCGTATAATTTAACGAAACATATAAAAAGCAATCTCATTTTACTTAGAAGTATACCTCGTTCAATAATGTAATTAAAATTTGAATTATAAAATTTTTAATATTTGCATCATTATTTTAAGAAAAAATTATATGCTTTCATAAAATTTTAGCTTAAAATTCAAAGTGTATAATTTCTCGTAAATGCATCTTAGACATAAGGATGCATATACCTGCTATTATGTATCAACGATTTTTTTTTCAAATAATATTCCATACATCATACAGATATTAAATTTGAGGTTTTCAATATAAAATCTATGCAAAAAATTTCCTTTTATTCTTTCGTTTACGTGATTTCTGAATAAAATCTGATGCTCCATATAAAGATATTAGCAATTAAGATCCTTTGTAAAATACGAAGAAAATACTTAAAATGTCCTTGCTTACAAATAATATAATTAATTAAGCCATTAAACATTTAAAAGACTGTTAAATTGAAATTCTGACAACAGTAATCTACAATACTATTTTATTACAGACGGTAGACAATGCAAAATTATAACATCAAAAAAATGTTTGCTATTATTTATATTAAAAAAAATTTAGGCAAATAAACGCCATTGTAAATGTAAAAGAATAATTTCTTTCAATGCACGCAAGAGGTATAATAGAGTAGTTAATAAACCGATAAAATGTTATTTGTGTACACTTATATTAAAATGTTGTTGTTGTTGTCGTGTGCCAGAGCTACGCTGGCAATATGGGGTGCGCTGCTCCACTTTTTCAACTGAACCATATTATGGTGTGGAGCCCGACTTCTTCAGTACACACATGCCATAGGGACCCGTTTATAGGCAAGGCAACCATTCACACCTCATTCATACAAGGAAAGGACAAAGACAGGATAGATTGAGAGAGAAACTACATTCATACCCGAACCGGGATTCGAACCCCGGACCTATTTATCCGCAGTCAGGCACTCTAACTAAGTTGGGCGGCACTTATATTAAATTTTAATTCTTAATTTTAAAATTAAATTGATTCGGTAATAAACTGTTATGTTTGAATTAAAAAAAATCTTTAAACATATGTTGTGCTAAATATTACAGATATACTTAAATACACTTAAAAATATAGTGTCAACTTTAAATTAAATCTTTTTCAGAAATTAATTGGTACTTATTAATCGTTTTTAAATCATGAATATTTATATATTTATATATATATATATATATATGTGTGTGTGTGTGTGTGTGTGTGTGTGTGTGTGTGTGTGTGTGTGTGTGTGTGTGTGTGTGTGTGTGTGTGTGTGTGTGTGTGTGTGTGTGTGTGTGTGTTTAAAATTTTAGACACATTAAATATGAATACTGAACACAAGTTTTAATTACACAAAAATAAGAAATTCAAATGCTCTGGACACATAATATGAATGATATTTATTTTAGATATCTTTTTAATTTTCGGATTTCATTCAAGCCACAACTGAAGAACAAAATATGATATACTATTTTGGAAGTATATGTTGAATTACGTGCTCGAATTATTTCAATGTTTTCTATCTTTTAGTAAAATTATTAAGGGTACCATCTACGAGAAGTCCTCCTTGAAATAATCTGTAACGCGTTTAATGGAAATCTCCACCTGGTACATTTTCACCTTACAATAGTCGTGGCTTGATAGTTAATATATTTCGTTTAATCAAATTGTAAAGCTTATCGTCTAAGCAACATTTTCGTAAAACCATGCTCTTCATTATGGAAGTTCCATCATTAACCTCATGTTCAAACTAAGAGCTTCTACTTTTTGCATATTTGTTCATCGGGGAGAATGATTGGATGTTCGATGATATTCCGTTCTTGTTACTTAGTGGTGTCTTCCATCTTAAAAAGGTACCAAAATCATTACAACTAGTAAAGCATAATAAAAGAAAATAATAACATATTTTAACTAATATAAATTCACCTATCTGTTATGAAAACATTAACTGTTAGATTGCTAAACTACATAATCTCAAACTATCAAAAGTTATTTCGATAAGGTGAAGTTTTACTTTTATAGTATATAAAGAAGAAACGCGAATATAACACTATTTTATAACATTAGAACTATTTTCAATTAATTAATTTCCATTGAATAAAATTTTAAAGATAGACATAATTTCTATGGTCAATGAGGACTTTTTTTTCTAATGTTATTTTGTTTTTGTGACACTGATCTTAATTGATTGTTTGGTCTTCACGGGGATAATCGATTATATGTTTTAAGGAACCATGCTCACTTTTTCTCAATAACTCCTTCAATCCTTCAATTCAACTATTGTTTCCTTCAATCTCTTGTTTTTCAGGCATTAATTTAAGGTACCAAATTCATTACATTTTTATTGTGATACTAAAGAAACAACTGTTTGCGAGTATGAGAGCAT
The DNA here is from genome assembly GCA_037975125.1 of Latrodectus hesperus. Lineage (NCBI taxonomy): Eukaryota > Metazoa > Arthropoda > Arachnida > Araneae > Theridiidae > Latrodectus > Latrodectus hesperus. The sequence continues at coordinate 22,777 of JAJQOW010000095.1, forward strand.
ATTTCAATGATTGGTGATAAGGTTGATCATGATTATCATATTTTTCATATTTCATTCACAATTCGGTTGCAAAATTCCAGTTAAGGAATATGTATTTCGAACATTAGATATAAAAATTGGTGATAAAATATTATTAAGGAAATCACGATAGCAAGCTGTTTATGTGTTTATTACTAAAGAAATAGCTTGAATATAGCTGTGAAGCGAACAGCCTCCCCCCAGGGAGCAGTTCTAAGCTGTGTCCTATTTAACATCATGATCAGTGACCTAATTAGTAAACTGAAATTGCCTGGAATGGAGGTTTTGTGTTATGCTGATGATCTCGTTATGTGGTCAGCGAGCAGTGACATCCAATCTACAGAAGATTGTCTTAATAATGCGTTAAAGCACCTTAATGCATGGTGTCTGGAGAATGATATGGTTGTAAATGAAGAAAAAACAACCGCACAACTTTCTACTTTGTCTACAAAACAACATTCTGTGAATCTTGTGTACGACACACTTCCTCTAAAAATTACACAAGCTACTAACTACCTTGGTGTGACCATGGATAAAAGGCTTAGCTGGGCTCCACATATCGATAATATTCAAAAGAAAGCTACAGATAGACTTCAAATCCTGAGACGTCTTACGGGCACCACTTGGGGGGGGCCAATAAAGACGTCATTGCGAATACTTATAAATCATACATTCGCCCTGTTCTTGAATATAGCTGTGAAGCGCTGTCTACAGCTAGCGAAACTACTAGACAGAAACTTAACGTCGTCCAAAATAATGCCCTTCGAATTGTCTGCGGTGCTGCTGTTTCCACTACCATCACTGCTCTTGAGAGCCAAACGCAAATTGAGCCCCTTGAAGCTCGTCGTGACAAAGTCCTTCTGAGATTCTTTGAGAGATCTCGCCGTGTCGGTGATGGTTTTTGGGAGACTTACAAAACTGCTAAATTGCGTTTAGTGACACAGCTTACCCCTCTGGAAAAATCATTATTGCTTCAGAGAAAGTATAAGGTTTACTCCGGTGAGCGACTCCTTTTTCCCCGGACAACGCTTGTGAAGGATATACCCAACATCCCTGTTTGCTTAAACCTCCCTGGCATAAAGGATCGCAAAGAGGATGTCTTACCACAGATCTTAAAAGCCGCCACACTGGATATGCTTGTATCTATATATCCAATGGCAGGATGGTACCATGTATACACAGACGGCTCGGCAATGGGCGAGAATTGTGGTGCTGGCTTTTATTCATCTCTTGCTGAGGGTTCTTTTCCGGTCGGCAAACATATGACAAACTTTGACGGGGAGGTAGCTGCTATTTGTGAGGCTGCCAGACGATTAATACAACTGCCGGACCTTAAAAAGGTGGTTTTCTTTTCTGACTCAACAGCAGCTCTTCAGGCCATAACTTCATTTTTCCCACATGATGCCCTTGTTATGGCCTGCCGGGAAATCCTTTCACAACTGCAAGAAAGAACTGAAATCTGTTTGCAATGGGTGCCAGGGCTTTGTGATATTGATGGCAATGAGCGTGCAGGTAGGCTTGCCAAATCTGGATGTGACTTGACCCAAGAAGACAGGCCTATAAGCTTTTCTGCTGCATGTAGTGCTATTAATCTACGTATTAATAAATCAATTAGGACAGCCTGGGAGGCAGCTGCTGTTGGCAAAAGATGGGAGACGGTTGTCAGATGCAATACCATCCCCAACAGCCTGCCGCGGGGAGTGGCGGTTGCCACCTTCAGGATGGCAACGGCCACGACTACCTTCAGAAGCATCTCCACAGGATCGGCCTTGCCGATACTCCACTCTGCCCCCTGTGTTCTACAGGCAAGGGTACAGCTGAACACCTGGCTTACTGTAATGCTCTGGAACAGGCCGATGACGACTTGCATGTGCTGGCTGGACTCTACTGGGAAGCACGGTGCCAAATGGCCCATCGGCCACAGGCGGGCGTTGGATGAAGAAGAAGAAGAAGTGTTTCATACTTTACATATCTAAACATCTGTCAAGTTCATTAATTGAGACTAAGACATTTGAAACATGTGTGGCATAGCAGACCAGCTCAGATTATATCCCCATCAATGATCGTGTCTCAAATTTATGATGTAATTGGATGTATTTCAGTGGTCAGAAATATAAAGCCAAAACACAGTGCAAGCAAACAAACAACATTTTTAAAGAAACTGGGCAATGTGATGAATCAAAGGACTTTATTTATTCTTAATTTAAACTTATTACATCATGACAGTTAAAAAAAGCATAATATAATATAATCTGCAGCTCTTGCAAGGTACATTTGCAGATATTTATGCTAGAAAATTTGCTACAGTTTATTTATTTGTATTTTATACATATCTCACATGTATCTCTCTGCGCGCGATTTGCGATATATTATAAATTATTTATAACCAACATTTTCAAGAATTCTAAATATGGATTTCTTTATTCTCTAAATATATTTTTACGTTATAACAATTTTGCAGATTTGCAACAAGTAATTGCAATGAGTATTTGTTGTGAGTATTTATTGTCAATCCACAAATTCTCTGCAACTTAGGCACATTTTATTCACAAGTTACTGAAAATGCAAGGAGAAAGTTGAAAGAAAATACAGATGCGTCATGATTAAACAAATGTACATAAATAAAGTTTTATTCGTTTTATAATAATACTTTTACTCAAGAATCAATTAGTCTTAACAATTAAGATAATTAATTTATTAATCGGTTATGGGTGTTATATTTTAACTGATTTTTTAGGAAACAGTCCTTAAAGATATTAATTTATATATGAATTTCTGATGTAATTATTATTTATAAAGTTTAGCTACTTTATTTTTATGTTATAAAAATAAACTCTTATCTAAGCATTTTATCAAAAAAAACTTTAAATTAGTAACGTTTAAATTATATAAAAATCACATAACACTGTGTACATAATTAATAAAACATAACTGCATATATTATCAAATTTAATATAAAATTAATTTATGTGCAGCCTTTATTTTTGTTTAAAGTTTCAGCAAGCTTTTGGTTACTAATTGACTTATTGGATAATTTTAAACAAAAACAACTTTTTTATAATGATTTTTTATAAATATCGAGTTTTATGAATCAAATAAAGACTGTTTCCTGCATTCTACTTATTAAATTCTACTGCTATAAAATAGTTTATAGAAAATTGAGCTTTAATATGCATCTATTCTGTTAAAAGCAGAAATATAATAAATCCATCATTTATTGACAGTTTTCCTTTTCTATTTCTGTTTTCTTGTGTGTCTTCTTCTTGCACAAATAACGTAAAAGGAGAAAACTCGATTCCATAAAATCGGTAATTTGCACAAGAGACACTCCTAGCCAAATACCAATGAAACCACCAATATAACTGAACACTTCAACTTTCTGCAATTTAAAATAAAATAAAATTTATTGCATTTGAAAAATAAATCAAAGAAAATTATACCACACACGCATTTTCTAATACTAAAAATTGCAACATTTTCTAACGTTTTTCGGAAATTAGAAAACTTTGTTTGTTAAGAGAAATATTGATAATAGAGTGATTAAAATATCCTTAAATTTATTAGCAAATTTATCTGGGCTCTTTTTTAATTTTAGTTATTAAATTAATACTAAAATATAAATAAAAGTATGATATCTTGATGTTTTACGATTCTTATTGATTTATTTAAAATATTTTTGGAAAAATATACAAAATTCTCCACATTATGATATTGATATAAATACTTTTTATGTTAATTATTGCAAAATATATATTGAATAATGTTTGTGGAAATTCCAAATGTATGTTTAAATAAAGGTAAGTGGATCTTTTGTGCTTGGATCTTGCGTTCAAATTAAAATCACCCATCTACCTAAAGTATGACGAGGCGCGTTGACTGGATTTCACACTATATAAGTTCCTATTCTGTCTGTCCCTTCTTGTGGTGAAAAGGAAAAAAAGCGAATTGACTGGCTAGCTGAAAAATATTTAAGTAGGAAATTTTTAATAACTGTTTCAAATAAGGGCATATCTTGCATCAAAGAAAGCTTTTTTTAATAAAATACAGTTATTTACAGAGTAATATCTTTAACTGTATAATGGTATTTAGCTGCCACACAATATTATCAAACGTACTAAATATAAAACTACATGAAGCCGTAGTTAATAAGAATGAAGGAAATTTTTAAACCATATGAATTAAATTTAATTGAACCATAAATGTTTCTATTCAAGAATTGTTAAGTAATTTAAATTCATTATAGTAAAAAAGTAATTCAATTACGTTGTTAAAATAATTACTGTGTTATATGCAGTAAAATTTTTTTGTTAAGCAATTAAAATCTTTGTAAATATAATATTCATTCATACGATAGCCAAAAATTATGAACATTTATGAATTATCCATCTGGTATCATTTTATTAGTTTATCTTACTTTATATGAAATTCTGAAATATTATAAATTCTTCAACATTTATACATATATATGTATATATACGTATGTATATATATTAAAATTGTACTTGAAAAATATTTGTTTGAGAAGTACGTACAAATTTAATACATTAATACAGTAACGTTTTGCATTTTACTATTTAATTTTATCACTATCTGAACAAAAACATAGATAGAAATGTTTAGTATTCTATTTTATGTTATTCATATATTTCAAGAGAAATGACAAGGAAATGATGAGCAAATTAAATTCATACTTGAAATTGAGGCCTGTAGATGTAATTTATAACTTCGGTGTCATCTACATTGATTTCAACATGAATTAAATTTCTGAAAAAAAAAACGATAAATATTTAAGATTAAGAAATGTATGTTGCATCATGATAATTTATTGCAATTATACTAACAGAAAAATAAGTCTAGTATCAAAATATGTTGTAATCCTGATAACGTCAAATTAATATAATAGAAACTAATTGCTATAATTGAAGATGGGGAATCATCCTGAACATAATATTGTGTTTCCTATCAATCCTCCGGTTTCTATTTTGTCACTTAAAAACTCAAATGAAAATGAAAATGCGCTTGCTTACAATTGCAGAATGTATTTAATTGAATTGAAAAAAGGTATAAATAAAGTATTGCTCACTAGTGGACTCCCAGCCTCTGTTATATTTTTGTAAAGGAACAAGCTGATAGGCTTTCTAACGTGGAATTTCTCATGCCACAACCTGAATCTCATACCCTCTGCGTAACAACCAAATTATCATTTACAAAAATTAAAAATAATATAACTTCCTAGTATTGCGATGCAGCAGTGCAAAGAGGCAGAGTCGTAGGAATTCTAGTTCCCTGCCTCGATCTATTGGAGTGAATATGATTATTTGCTGTAGCATTTGCATTTTATTGGAGTCAAGGATTCATTCAGTTGTTGTCTGTGATACCAAGAAGTTGTGGAGATGGATGGTGATCATCTCAGACATTGTTTCATTGTTTTTACGTTTCTGGAATACTTCCTAGCGAACGTAATTTTAATTCCTTATATGCTTCATCATCACTTTATTGGACTGGTTGTCAACTAATAAAAGAGATGCTGACTATGGGCATAGAAAAAAATAAGTTCATCAGCAAATTTACTTTGCTGATGAAAAGATTCAAGTTTTCATGGTTTATGAATTAATTTCCTGATTTGAAAAATATTTTTATAAGACACCTGATTTTACTTGATATTTAGTAATTAAAATTCTTTTAAAATCAAATCATGTTACTGGTTAACATCTTTTAGCAATGCATAAAATGGAATTTTTTATTTATAAATTGCTAAACAATGTTAGCAAAAGAAAGTATTTGTTATTCAAAAATAACTCAGTGAATTTTTTCGAAGCTTTATATCAGCATCCTCCCTGTAATTTTTAAAGAAGATGCAACATTTGAAAATTTTATTTTTAAAATGAAATATAATCCCCAAACTCTCATTCGATACACTTTTTGTAATTTGCATAAAAATGCAATACATGTCTCTTAAATGACAAAATTGTTTCATAATTGCTTCCGATTTACCAGATTTATTTATGAATTTACAAATTATGCTGCAAATGAGGCATAGAAAAATAGCTGGAAGCATATGGTCGCAGAGCTGCTATGAAGTATATATTTCTTTTATAGAAACCAATAAAATTAATATAAATTTAAAAATGGTTATTTTCACACATACGTGCAATTATTTATAGAATTAGATTATAAAAAGTCTAAATTGAGGGGAGTGTGTTAATTTTTGAAATGCATTTTATTAAAAAGATAACCATAAGAAATTGACAATATCGTTTCTAATTGCATAGACATCAGCAACATTATATAAACGATTATAGTACATGTAGGAAAGTATTTAGTCTTCAACTGTAATCATTGTTCTATCAAGAGAAAATAATTTTGGCAATACTTTTACTTTAAAATTATAAGAGCAGGTATATGATCTCAATTTATTCTTAAACATTTGTTACAATGTTCATAAGAATAGTGAAGAATTAACATTTTGTGTTTATGTTGATAAGTACATAGTTAGAATTTTTTGCTAAAAAATTTGCTAACGTACTCGAAAGAGTGAAAACATTAATTTTTTAATTAATATATTTCATGGAATTGTTAAAAATAATACAGAAGGATAATTTTTTGAACAAATTTGTTTTAATGTTGGAAGAATAAAGAAATGAATTCATTTTTTACTTACGAATCTGTCTCAGCATTAGGTCGCTGTAAGAAAAATATATTTTGCAAATTATATTTTCATTATCAATTTTATAAGATTATAATTATCAGATTAAAAAATTTTTCATTATCAATTTTGTGAGACATAATTTATCATTATCATTATCAAATATAAAGCAACTTTAAAACTATTATAGAAATACATAGTTAATTTATTTTTATAAATCAGTTAACACATATAATCAGCATGAATGAACAATATACTAAATTTGCACTAAATAATGTAAAAAGTTGTTACTTCTATCTTGGTATTTGTAAAGATTTTGACAGTTATCACAACATGCATCTAAATAGAATCATTTACAAAAAGCAAAATAGCTTAAGATTTATTCCTAAGTTTATGTTTTATTGTTAATAACTTATATTTGTATTTATTAATGTGATCGTAACGATTGCAAATCATTTATGTAAAGCAGCTTAGGCAAAATTTGGTGACATTTTTCATTTAACAGAAATATTTACCGGAAGCAATAACTTGCCACATTTAAGCTGATGATGGAGAAATGCCATAATTATGACACATTATAAATAATAAATGACATCGTTTTAATCAAATTGATTCCATTTGCATTCGCATATAATTTTATGTTCTTAAAAAAGCTCCTTAATTGTAACTTTTATCGATATATAATTATGATTTATTTAAGAAATGAAAGCCGAAAAGAGAAATAAATTTTATTAAATTAATTATTAATAATTTAGTCTTAAATTAAGTTTTAATAATTAAATTGTTGAATAGAAGTGAAGTGAAATCACATTTTCATGGTTTTTCTTAATGAGGTTATATTTGTTAATTACTTTACTATTTTCGTAGCAATATAGTTGTTGAATTGCTCTATTTTATTATAATATGAAAATAGATAATATTTTTTTCATATTTTCTTCTGTTATATATTTCCTTAAAATTCTACAATACTTTAACAAATATTCTTATGATTCTACACTTAGATATGTTGAATGATGTATATTATATTCCTGAAAATAATTCTGTATCTTGTGTCAGAAATCCTCTCTATGTTTATTGACAAGTAATTTTATAAATTCTTACATTTTATAGTTTTTTTTTTTTTTTTTTTCGAATGCTCACAGAGAAGGGATGTTTTAACTTTCGATTTTTCAAGGCGCTCAGTTCATTATCAGATGTAGTGGGAAAGTAGACTTGCCATCGTAACATCAAAGGTGGTTGAAGTTTCGTAACTTAGAAGCAGAGCATGATTTTAGCCTCAGGCTGTCACCTCTAGTATCATTTCACGTGAAGGACATTGCTACATGCTATATTTTCCATGTTTCAGCAACCATTAGTGAAAGCGACAACTGTGCAGATAATTCCCTCTAGTTGTAGGTGAATACGTCCCTTTCTCCCACCTTAGAGTGCTTGTGATCCTAGCCGGCACATGAAATGGTGACATTCTCTGCGAGGGCGTCGGTACGCTTTTCAGATTTGTCATGTGTATTTAATTGCTTCAATAAATACGGAGAGTGATACATTCCATCTAGGTTGTTAAGGCGGTTTGTCTGACTTTTTTCAATAGTGAATCGACTGTTTTATGTAGGATTTTGGCTTTACCATTGGCTAGGTAGGGCATTACCTCGTCTAGACTAACGCACTGTTGCTAATACGGTTATGAATTCTCAGCCAGACAAGATTATCCCACTTATCTGTCAGTGATATGCTCTTTTTACGCAGTGACACTTACAAGCTTTCACTCACTTCATGATAGGCTGTCCACCTGCAGCGTTGAATTGTTCAGTTAAGTACGGTTGCAATTAAATAATTTCCTTTAATGGCAGAGAGAGCGACGCTTTCTCCAATCAGTTCATTATGGGCGGTAAAATGTTCTTATCATTTTATAGTTTTATAAATAGAGAGATGTCAGTCCCTAAATTCCATTACATGAAATCAAAAACTATTATTTTTCACTCTCTTAAAATATATAATATTTCAAAATATTTATTTTTTACATAAATGTTTTTAAATAGAATTTTAATATATCACCTTTTATATAAAATTTATGTTTGACACTTAATAATCGCATTCTAATGTATCAGGCAGTTAATTCATTTCTTCACAACATATTTTCTTAAACTTCTGATTGCTTGTAACATTTTAACAAATTTGAATATATTTTTTTAAAAACAATGGTGTTTATTATGTTTTTAATTTAGTGATTTAAAAAATAATTCTTTTCCTCCACCGTATGCATGGTTACTCTAACATTTAAAAAGCCCTATCCTCTATTAAAATTGCTGTACAAATACCAATAATTACGTCAATCACCTTTGTGATTGATTGAAAAACACCAAAAGTCACGGTCACAGTTAGTTTTCTTTGTTATCTAAAGCTCATTCTTCGATAAAATTTGCATAAAGCATTCCTCTAATTTGAAACGTAATTCAGCTTGTAAATATTAAAAATTTAAAGAACATGCCTTTTTTGTAAAGCAATATAAAATAAAAATTCATAAAATTAACATTTGTCATTATTCATAAGAATGTATTGCTGTTTTTTTTAATAACATTTTCTTTATTTTGTAAGAAACATTTTTGTAAAATTAAATTTGGGTAAAAGAAATCTAAAATTATACTTACTGAAACATCGAAATATCGATCAAAAACTTCGTATGAATATTTAACATAGCTGGAATTAAAAAACAAATATATTTCTTATATGGAAAGTAATGCCATTTTTAAAGTATAAAATTTTACTTAGAAATCTTACCGCAAATTTTATACTATATGTAACCAATCCTTAGTTATTGATATTGTATTCTTCAATTAAGGTTGGTATTTGCAAAACACTTAAAAATTATAATTTTCTCTTATTCAATCAAAATTGTAGTTTTAAAGGGAAATTATAATTTTCAAATACTTGTATGATTGAATAAGTAAATACAATAAAAAGTGTATGAAAACGCAGCATTTAATTATTCTGTTATTTGTAAATATGTATTTATTACTATTCATAAACTGTAAAATTTATTTATAAATGTATAATTATACAGAATTTTATATTACAAAATTATTCATAAAATATGTATATTATAAAATAAATTATAAACTTTTTATAATATATTTGTAAAACTCAGTTATAAATATTTTGAAGACATATTAATCAATACCAAATTACAATGAGTGTATAACCATGTAAAATTTTACATTTTATTTAATTGATTCCAATATTTTTAATTATATAAATATAATAACCATAATGGAATTTCCAAAAATAAAAGAAAACAAATGAGCAGGAAAATATTGATGTATTTTTGAGATTTTTTGATATTAGAATTTCCTTTTCATTAAAACATGTTTAAATTATTTTAATGCTGAAAAAAAAATGTTGGGGTAACAACAGTAACAACTTGCCAATACAATGTACGAAGTTCCTTCAGCTTCATCATGTTGACAAGAGTTATAGCAAATTAAATATCGAAATGCAAGAACTTCGCTATGTCCTACAAAACAAGATGCTTTGTACTGGCTTAAAATGTAAACTTTAGAAGGTAACTATATCATTTTAAAGGTTGGATATTTGTAAAAATGTCAGTTACAAAGTTGAAGAGTAAGAACGACTTATCCAAAACATAATGTTCATAAATCTATGGAAGAGAATGCATTGGGTTCAAGAGTTTCGTCACAATTATACCACAAATTGCACAAAAAAAAGCATTTTTTTTTTCATTATACATGTTTGCCATCGTTACTCAAAATCTTCGTTTTCTGCAAGGATAATACTACAAAAATTGCCGTTTATTCTAATATTTTGGTTTTAGTACTAAAGTTAAAACTCAGGCTTAAATCAATTCCTGCAAGTGTTGTCCACATGTTGTAGTTTGGTATTAAATCGTTATTAGTCTACAAATTTTAGTGGATTTTTCCCCACTTATTTAAATTTCTAGACAAGACTATTAATTTTTTTTTAATTTCAGCTCTAAGAACTCTTAGAATTGCCTATCTTATTTCTTATAGGATATTGCTTATTCGTTGAAACATTAAGATCACAGTTGCCAGTCTCCCAAAAATCACAATACTACACGCATTTACAGGTCTTACTGTGATATTTGGAATAATATTGCGCTAAAGAAAAAATAATTTTTCTTTGTTTAATTCGTAAGGATTCTACTCGTTTTAACTTTGTCTTAATAGTAAAAACATTAAAATAAATACTATATATTTTTATTGATGATCCGAATACCTGAAGTATAAAATTTGGAAAGTGTCTTCAGAAATAAACTATCTTAAAATTCATTAATTCAAATCAAACATTTAATCTAACAATCTTCTAATCAGTTCTCAGTTAGACATTTAACATCAAGACATAATTTAAAAATCAACTCTCGAGAACTGAGTAGAATAGTTTAATAAAATTACGGAATATCAGGAAATTTTCCGTAGTCTTGTCTTCAAATTTCCGGAAATATGTGTCATTTCCTTAATTATTCCTCTACTAATATCTCCGAAAATGTATAATGCTTATTACAATTTGAATATTTAAATTAAAATATGTCCTGTAATTTATTTCAGACATTATATTTCAGGCATAATATTTAGAATTCGTTTTTATTTTACATATCATGGATATTTGTGATTATAAATAATTAAATTATTTCAAGTCCAAAAAGTTTATATTTTTTAATATTATGTATAATTCTTAAACTTTTTTTGAAAAATAAATGCATAAACTTTTTCCGATTGTGTGATCAATTAATGAGAGCGATTTATAAGCAAACCTAATTTTAAGTTCGACCATTTTTTTATCTTATGAAGTTAAATCTTTTTTCATAGAAGCATATGAAAAATTGACAAGAAAATAATGAAATGTATTTGAAATTTGCATGAAAATACAATGTAGATTAATGAATATTATATAATTAAAATAGGAATATCTAGCATAAAATGTATATTATATCATGAAAATAGAAATTTATAGCTCTGCTAAAGCAAAGTGTACATTCATTGCGAAATATTTAAGTGCTCAAAATGAAAATAGTGAAATACATTTGAAATAGGTAGGAAAATAGGAATGTGTAGTATAATAAAAATTATATCACGAGTTAAAATAAAATAAAGGACATATTGAACCCAATAAAATTGTATTGTAAGTGGTGAATTAAGTCAGTTGTTGCCTTACTGTATACCAAGACCTACTTTTATGTGAATAAATTACAAACAAGACAGAAATAAGGAACTCATGAATTTAAAATGCAGAATATACCTTTGAGCACATTCCTGGTCAAGCATTAGAAACCAAAATTTAGAGAAGCATTAGTAAGGAAAAAAAATCAGACTTGCTCTGAGAATTTTCGTTCGAAAATGCAAGGATAATAAAGTTATTTGTAAGAATATTTTTTAACAATACATTTAACTATATTTTTTAACATTGTTAATTTTAATCTCATGTATTTTGTCAGGATCAATACTTTTGGGAGGGTGAAATAATTACAAAATTTCTAAGGGAAATGCCGAATAATTTAAATGCTAATTTTTAAACCAATTTTTCTAATTGGTAAAATTATTTCAAGGAAAAAATTCTTAAAAAATATGATAAATGATTTCTTCAAAAACAACTATTTAATATATTTTTTGTAATTTATATTTGTGACGTCGGTTTAATTTGTATAAAATAATACAACAAACTCATACCTCAATTATATCGGTTAAAATACAGATAAATAAATTATTTTTTTGAGTTTTCTAAGGAAAGAAACATAATTTGTTTTACTTACTGACAATCTTCCTTACATTTTTCCACACATATTTTCAAATTATCAAATACGAAAGTTTGGTTATCACATTTTTTCATTTCCCGATGAAAAAATAATTCTAGAAATTACAATAGAAGAAAATAAATTTTAAACATGAATTCAGCATGTAGAAAATTAAAGTAAGTACTTAAAATATTTTATCTAATACAATAAAATTATTATCATATGTTATAATTAGCAAACAATATTACCTTTTTATTCTTTGTAAATATACTTCTTTCATCAGAAACAAAAACTAATTATAAATTAATTATTGAATACAAAATCCTAGTATAATAGTAAACATATTAACTTAAATTAATACTAAATAATTTATATCTGAGAAAAGTCTTTATGTACAAGTCAAATGAGGGTAAAAAATGCAAAAATAAAGTATAATTGAATATTTTTAAGATAATGACTATCTCTGCTAATTGAAAACAAAATTAATTAGCTTACCAACATAAGACCTAAAATGTCACCCTTACGAATAAAAATATCTTATAAATATGCTAAGAGCACTTCTCATTTTTTAAAATGGAACTCTTAATCAAATTTTAGATTCATAAAGAATACTAATTTTTTAGATTTAAAATTTAATCATTTCTAACGGTGTCCTCTTTATATAAAATAATATTTGTCATTCAGTGTTTGTAAATTTTATAGCCATTGGCCACCAGCCACCAGGCATTGGAAAACTTGTGCAATTATTTGTACTATTGATTCCAATCCAAATGTTTAAGGAAGTGTTGATAATTATTTTTATTTTTCCCATTTTCTTTCTATTAAAAATGAAGTGATTGTTTCTTTTATAACATTTGAGATCGTGATAACGCCACTTTATTCTAATTCTCATTGGTTTAAAATATTCATGACATCTGATAACGTTTCAACTCCGTCAAATAGCATTGAAACGGCGTCGTAAATTCGACTTGTCGATGAATTTCATAGCCTGCTTTCAAACCGCCTTCTTCGAGGGGCAGCAAACAAGTCGAAATTCACCATCAAAAGCCTAAGTGTCTTCAGTCATAAAAAAAATCCATTCATGATTTTTACCAATAAAAAATTTTTTTAAATATATATATATATATATATATATATATATATATATATATATATATATATATATATATATATATATATATATATATATATATATATATATATATATATGTATATATATATATATACATACATAAATGTAAAGAAGTATTTTTAATCATAAATTTTCCTGGAACCGTACGTGTACCTTCCTGGGGCTTGAGCAGCCACCAGGCGCGTCGGCAGGTGGTGGATCGCCGAATGTCCTGTAGCAATGACAGGATAGCCTTGAATATAGAATCAGAGGCCACGAACCAGCTCCCGTAAGCCCTGGTGTTATGCGATCCGTGCCTAGGGCTGATTGCCACCGCCATATTGGTGTCTTAACGGAGCCTCTAGTTGCCTGGCGAACTTCTAGAGTAATTTGCCTTGCCCAGTAACTCAGGCAATGCTGGGTGGACTTATATTGCCTGAGCGTTTTAGTTGTTATCTTGTGGCTGAAAAGACACAAGAAGTAACAATCTTTTCTGCATTTGCAGGTGAAGCCTCTGAAGTAGACCTTGCTGAAAAAGACAAGGGAACTCAGAGACAATCTTGTAAAGGGGCAGCAATGAATCCTTCACTTGAGGTAGAAATGACCTCCAAACCATCTTCTTCTGGTGAAAGTCAGGAAGTTATCGCTAGCATGACTGACTTTCTGACCAGATGGGACTGTTTCAGCAAGACCCTATCTGCTGGAAATGTCATACGCAAGAGGAAATGGTAGAGCATATCACTTACGAATGTGAGGCTCTTGCCCTTGCTAGATTAACTTCTTTAGGCATCATCCATACTAGAGAGTTATACCTAGACTCCATTAAAGGGTTATCGGACTTTATTAATAAAGTGGGTGATCCGAGTAACTGGAACTAGGAAACATTGGGTTTGGAGTTAATGGTACAAAATGTTGATAAAAGCAGAGGTGCCCAATGACATACAAACTCAATTCTAAGAAGAAGAAGAAGAATCATAAATTTCCCGTGTTTAAAAGTTTTCAAAATCATGGAAATTACCAGTTGTTCTATAATTAGTTTTTAAATCTTTAGTGGTATTTCTTCGAAAATTGGACACTTTTAAAATAGATCAGAAGAAAGAGCAAAATGAAAAGGAAACAAGACAAAACAGCCACTTAATGCTTAGTTTTTCGTATCTCATAGTTATTAAGTTATAAGAATCATTGATAAAAATTTACTTTAGTGATTTTTAATGATGATTGATGATTTTTGAATGCAGAGTAAAGTACCACATATGCATTAAATTGCGTGATATTTGAGATTTTTCTGTAATGATGTTCAAGGAATTACTTATAGTCGTGTAGAAGAGAATAATGTTTGTGTTGTTTTAGCAGTTTCACAGTATTGTTTCCAATAAACTGTCAAACCCATTGATAAAATATAATTAAAATTTTAAGAAAAATTTGCTGTTTTATGGTATATATCATTAGGATGAGTTAAACTGAAATATATTAATATTTAGATATTAAAAGAAATTCCATTAGAATTAAAGAAATTATTATTTATGTTAATTACAGTAAATAATTGCATAGTAAGCATTCCATTCCCTATTTATTTTTTGACAGAAATCACCAAATACACCAAAAACCTCTATATAAGTTTGAAACATAATCAAGCAATGGCATATTAACTAGCTATCTGTTCTTAAATAAAATACACACCATACTAATAGTGGGAAATTAGGGCATCAGCATGAAGATTTTAAGCATATATTATAAGATAATCTTTTCTGAAGTCTAGTATTAAATACTGACTGGAGCAACGGATTAAATACTGAACATCAACCATCTTGAGAAAAGGAAAGTTATATTCTTTCCCTTTGTGTTGCTATACCATAAAAATAGATAAAAATTAATTAATATTTTCTAATCAATCAATAAATTAATTGAGACATATTCAATATTACTTCCTATTGTTTTGATTATTATTTTATAGATAATGCTCAAAATTATCGAATTCAATAAAAATAATTGGCGACACACTTAAAAAAGGCAACTTTTATCCTAAATGTTCCATATTCAGACAATGATATATATAATACTTAAAAATCATTTCAATTAATAATTTAGTTCTGTTAAATAAGTGTCTAACATAAATTTCTCAATAAAGATAACTCATACTTTAATGTCTGAGATATTAAAAAGTAAAATATTAAGGAGTCCAAAATATCAAACTTACCACTATCACATATATTTACGTTACTCGGATATAAAACATCAACAAGCACACACCCTGCACAATATTCCATTACTTCAACTGCACATTTTTCTCGGCACATCTACGAATAAATTTAACTATCATAAATCTTTTTAAAATTTTGTTGTTAAATGTTATTTTTAATTCTTAAATTATATTTTATCCTAACTAAGCACAATGAAATCAAAATATGTGCGTTATTTTAATATATATATATATATATATATATATATATATATATATATATATATATATATATATATATATATATATATATATATATATATATATATATATAAATTATAATTAAAATAAAAAATTTAAAAAAGTTAAGATTAATAGAATGGTTTTAAAAAATAAAATTTAAATAACCGTTTACATAGTTACATATTGTTTTAATTTTAAATAACATATTATCTATCGATTAAGTTATCAAATTACTAATTTTGATTATCATTGCCACACATTAAATTTTTATTATTTTATAATGGAGTTTAAAACACCTCTGAAATTTAGAAATTTAATTACGTCTAATAACATATTAACTGCTTACCACAATTACCAATAAAAAGTATGCATGGAAAAATAAGACACATTTAAAAGGTGATATTATTACCAATTTTCTTAGAAGCAAATATAAATATTCGTTCCCATATTTAAGGAGTTTCAAAATTTCCTAATTTATAATTTTCAAACTTATTTTTGAAATATTTTTGTGGGATATTTTTTTGACAATTTATAATTTATTTTTCCTTTAGTTATATTTGCAGCATAAGTCTATTAAACCCCACAAATGTATATAATAATGGATTAAAAAAGTAAAAAATATTTTATTAATTACGAGAACTCATATCAAAACAACAAATTTTATGAATAATCAACCCACATTTCATATTTTAAATCGGTTAGAAAATTTTATTTTTAAAATTTATAAGCTAATTTTAAAACTGGTTTTTTAAACTGAATTTATAAACTAATTTTAAAATTTATATACAAATAACAAATATTTCATTTGAATTACAAAAGAAAAAAAAACTGAGCGTACATATTATTATAATTATTAATTACGTGTAAAAGAATGAATGTTATACCACAATACAAATTGAGGTGCAATAATACGTGTAGAAATCATGGTAATTGTTAATCGTTATTTAAGTTTATAAACGAGGCAGAAAATAAAGAAGTGTGATAAAAAATTATATAATAACGATAAAATTATGTATGTATTCATATTTAAATTTGAGAAATAATTTTAAAATATAAAAAAATGATAAAAATAACTTAACTTTTATTAATTAGTTAAGCTGAAACAATTTTAAAATTATCTTCATGAAAAAGGTAACGATTAATAAAGCAATTACGTTTTTCAAAGTAAAAAAATATTAATTACTTTTCAATTAAATACTTGAGTTATTATTTTAGATTATTTCATTAGGTTTTTTAAACAAATTTTGCAATAATTATTGAATATTTTATGCTTATGATAACAAAGTATCATTATTAAAAACATTTAAAAAAGTAAGACAGTAATTACTTCCTGTGTTCTTGGTCCTGTTCTATTGTTTTTTTCCCATATGTCTTTGTAATCAGTACAATTTGTCTCATATGGATAAGGAAGTAATTTTTCTTCTTCCTAGAAAGAAGTTAAATCATATAAATTACGTTCAGCAAAATGGCAAATACAAGAGAAACGTGAACAGATATTTTTTTACTACTCCGTAATAAAAAAATAAAAACAATCAATTAAATAGAAAGACATGAGTATGAAAATATGAGGAACAACATGCAACGTAACAAAAAAAGAAAAAGAAAAAAATGCTGTTGACAATTTCAATAACAACAACGCAGGAAAGGACATTCTCTCCCCAAAACTTTTGAATAATCTTCTGCTGAGTATGGAATGACAGAAAGAAGCAGGCTTTGCGTTAAAACAGAGCATATATCACTCTAAGATACATGCACTTATTGTTCTACTCAATGAACAAACATTCATGTGTAATGGTAATATTTGTTTGAGGTAATATTATATAAAATGTATTTTAAGAGTATGTAGGGAAAATATTCAAAATGTAAATATTTGATAAATATTTTCCTGGATATATTTAAAAGGTGTTGTCGCATCACAAATATTAAATTTGTTAATCAATTTTAATTTTTGAATATACACTATTCAATTTATTCTTATTTAAAAAGACATAGATTTGGTTGTTTTGTAAATCTCTGTTGTATTTGTGTATTGTAACTTTTTTCTTATCATAACCATTCATCAGAAATAACCTTTGCAATTCCGATTATTCTCTATTTGTAAATATATTCAACAGATATATTATACAAATTAATTCTAATTGATTATTAAATAAAGGAATCAATAAACTATTGAAATATTTATGATAAAGACATATTTCTTACCATAGATACTTTCAATATATACATTTTGCCTGGTTCCATGAAAGTACCAGCTTTAAATGGGTTAGCAGCAGTGAAAGGTGAATGGACAGAAAAATAAATTCCAGCCTTAGTTTCTGGATCAAAGGAGTCACTGGCATCAGCATCAAGAAATAAACTGTAATGTGGCAAATGTCCTAAAATGTAGGCCTCATTTAGTCATTTACAATGAACAAATAAATTATATATTTATCCTAAAAATTACAAATTTATATTAAAAATTTAAATATTACAAAATTACAAAAACATTATATGAATGCTATTTAATGTGGTATTTTCAAAATAAGAGTTTTCTATTTATACATTTTTATGAATCATCTAAGAAAAAAAATCTTATCAAATAAATAGATTGTAGAGAAATAAGTGTGACTTCTAGTGTTTTAAACTCTTTTTATTATGTAACTAAACACAAATAATATTTATTTCTAATTTTAATTTTTGTACAAAGCAAATATAATGATTTTATTATTGGGAAATTCAAATAAATCTGGTATCTATTGCGTAACATAAGCGAAAATGAGATACGAAACATATACCAAGTGTTGTTTTCAATTTAATGGTATACATTATGAATATTTGTTACAATATATCGTTTTAAATCTGTTTGTAATATTACCGATAATTGATACACTTGGAGAAAATATATAAATTAAAATTTTCTCAATAATTAAAATTGCAAGATTTACATATTATGATAAAAATGCCTGCGTATGTTTACAAGAATATATAATTCCATTCACATTGTTGATTGTTTATTACTTGTTGAGCATCAAATCTGATAGAAATCAAAAATTTTGCTTAATTGATTAAATACTAATATCGGTTCAATGAACGTCAGTCTAACTCCAAATACATTCTCTGGCCATCGTTTTGTTGATATCGTTCATTGGATCTGGACATCATTTCGTTGGTTGGTTCTTTGGCCTTCGCTTCATTGATTTAAGGGGGTATATAGTTTATAGCCGATAGCGCATTCCTATTATATTTAGTTTACAAGATCTAAAGCGTTGAATATCCTATGGATGATAATTTCTGCCCATAAATGTTCTCCGGAAGCCTGCTGACTCGATGACCAAAGCTAAGAGCTGTTGTCTGTGCAAAAAGGTTGTCCTGTAAAACATTGGTCTTAAGAATCTTACCCGTTCCCCCATGTCTGTAAAACTCATTAACACTTTGAAATCAAACTTTGTTTTCAAATCAAATTCCAATTCTCCTTTAATACCAGAGTCAAGTCTTCCGGATGACTGTAAACTTAAATGTACAATGTTATTTAAATTTCAGAGTTGATAAGATTTTTTAATATTCAATTACCAAAAATTTAATAAAGACAAGTACATGTAGTATTATTAATTTAATAAATTATTTCCAAATAGCAAAATACAATTTTTGAGAAAATACATGCATATGCATGCCCAGAGTACTACATTCTCATTTAAAACAATAACTAACGATTCAGCTTACTATTTACTCATCACAACAGTTAGAAACACATTCAGAAACTACCTTAATCTTTAGATAAAACAGCGAGAAATTTGTGTTTAAAATTAAAATTATATCAGTACTTCCTCTCTAGAGATGCACATTAAAAATAAAAATATTCTCATATAGTCAACAAAGTACTGATAAAAACTATACAAAAGACAAAAAATATGTATGACAGCCCAGGAAAATAAAACAATTATATATATATATATATATATATATATATATATATATATATATATATATATATATATATATATATATATATATATATATATATATATATATATATATATATATTTATAATTTAAGTGAGAATTTGATAAATGATTAAATGATATAATTCCTGATGTTTAAGAAATCAGTATTGAAGACATCACATGAGACAAAATTTTTTAAAATTTTAAAAGTTAAATTTAATTTCTTTTTCAGTTCAATACCTTTTTTGCAACTATCTAATGTGAGTGTTCTAATAAAAATATGGATAAACTTAAGCTAAGACAAGTAAGTATATTCTGCATACCTAATTTTTAGTGATTGAATATTTGTGAATTCTCAAACGAATTATAGAAATTTTCATTACTCATTTTTTAAAAAAAATTTTTGTTTATACATTTTATTTAACGACGTATATTATAACCAAAAGGCATCAAGATGTCAAACCATCTTTAATGAAATTTAGTTAACTTTATCTAATTAATTTAATTATGCATTTATTCCATTCTCTATCATTTTGAAGGAGTTTGTCTATCTGCAAACATTAAACACCTACCGAAGAATCCCTGTTTATGTATCATCAAGGGAGGGTTTGTACTGTTTACTCTTGAAAAAATGCTGAAACATTTTGAAAATTGGTCTCTTCCAAATAAGCGTTTTCTGAAAGTTTCTTCGTGTTCATAGTATGGCGAGCTGTAAAATGAAAAGATATGCAATTAATATAAGGCAGGAATGCTTTTCAAAATTCTTTTGAAATGCAATATAACTAAAATATGTAGAATTTAAAAATTTAGATAAATTATTTGTTTGTTTAATTTTTAAATTGACACCATATATGATAACGGTTGACGGCTTCTGTGGAACATCTGTGACTAACTATCTTTTATAAGGTTTGAAGGAACATTCATTCATCAAGAGGAATGCTCATTAGAGAGTAGAACATTCTCTAGCAACTAATTCTATTAAAATATAGATCAAAAATAACTCAACACTCAACTACCGCCGTTGACAAATCTACGAGGTAATGTGGATACATCTATTATGAGCATTTTAGAATACACAAAAGCTGAAGTTTATACACTTACTAAACACTCTACATTTTTAGCCAGAACTATTTTGTTATAGAACGCGATTATTTTCATTTAGTAGAACTAAGCATGAATATTCATCCAAGAGTTCTCGAGTGTATAGTTTTGACTTATTATACATAGTTTTAGGTTGATTATTACCTTTCATATACGTAATATGAAACTACCTTCCTTAAAATGCTAAAAG
Source organism: Latrodectus hesperus (assembly GCA_037975125.1). Classification (NCBI taxonomy): domain Eukaryota; kingdom Metazoa; phylum Arthropoda; class Arachnida; order Araneae; family Theridiidae; genus Latrodectus; species Latrodectus hesperus. Next base: position 43,943 of record JAJQOW010000095.1, read on the forward strand.
CTTTAAAGGTGAGAAGTGGATGGAAATAGGCAAACAAGAGTATAATAACATTTCTTATTAGAAATTTAAGCACGTGTAACAAATGGTTGGTGTAGAACAAACAATCCTATGTATGCTATTATAATTAAATCAATTCAACATGCAAAAAAAATTTTTGTTGTACAAAATACAAATATACATATGGTGTTTTAAGTGATAGACGTCATTATTAAATCTAAATTATGGTATTGAATAGACGTAAAATATACGCATTACAAAGCATTTCTCAACAGAGTAAAATCTAACTTTATTTGATCTAGTTGCACCACCTTCATTGTTAACTATAGTATTTTTATGAAACTCTAACTATCTAAACTATCTTACATTTGAGATTCACAGTTTTGCATATATGGAATAAGGGAACAGTTTTGTAACCATTCCTATGAATCCAAAGTGAATTTTAAAACTCACTACTAATGAGTGTTTAGAAGCGTGATATCTTGGTTTTCCTCTTTACCATTATTTATTTGCCGAAGCGGATACTTTGCATGTGCTTTTCTATGATAGGATTTTTTTCCCAATGGCAGGGAAAATGTAAGGAATAACACAAATAAAAACATGAAAAATCTCAAAGTAGATATGAGACGAAGACAGGTAATGTAAAAACAGTACATAAACGTAAACGAGATGACTGGAGTCATTTGCCCCAAAAATTCTCTGGCTTGCCCAATAAAGCGATGATTCAGAGCTGCCATGCAGTGCAGTCAATGGTGGAGGTGGTTCCTATTCTTAGGTTTTGTCAAGCTTCAGAGCGGACAGTCGGGTGATTTTAAGATGCCAATGCAGCGCAAATGTTCCGCCAAAAGTCAGGATCCGTCATTTATGATTAGAATGAATGTTTAAATGTTTTCCATGTTTTTTCCTTTCTAACAAATAAACATCAAACGGCTCACTATATGCAAGAAAATTCTATCGAAGTATTCAGTGGACATAAATTAGATTTAGCATAACTTTTAGCTTTTTGTTTAAAAAAAAAAAGAAATTACGTAGACTCTCGAAAAACTAATGATTTTAGTAATAATATCCGTATAATTAATTAAAAGTGCTAATGATATTTAATAAGATTTATATTGGACAATATAATAAAAATTTGATATAGTGCTTTCATTTTGATTCAGTTAAATTATTAAACTTCAAATAATATTAATCTATTGTTTGTGATAATAATTAGTTAAACATTTTAAATTAATATAGAGCATCGTAGTAATTCTATAATATATATTTAAACTAAAAAATATTTTTAAAAAATATAAAGATTTACACTGTAAAATCGTACAAATTTTTCCAAAATCATATGTCGGTACTTTACATTTGACTACAACAATAAAACCGATACATTTCAAACAAAATTCGGAATTCAGTAACAAACTGAAAAAAAATAAAATGTTAATAAAATTAATGTTAATGATAATAAAATTCTTAATGTTAATAAAATTCACTCAAAATGTTTTCGAAGCAATGTTTTATAAAATAAACTCTGAATTTTGAAATGTAAACTTACTTTGGAAATTGTTTTTCTATTATATTTATTAGTTTGATAGTGTGTTCTGACTAATGCATAGCATTCGAATATAGAATATATGTTAACAGCGTAAAAATAGTCAATTTATATTATAAATAATCTTTTTGATAACTATTTTCGTTCGAAATATTTTAAACTCATTATCCTACTTTGATATCTACATAATAAATTTGATATCTCTAAAGCTACGTTTAAAATAGTCCGTAAGAACATTCCAGTAATGGAATTTATATAGCTTGCTTAATAAGTATCCTAAATATATGATTTCTCAATATCTCTTTTATCGTTAAAAAAATCAGTATTGATATATTATTTATGTATCATCGATCTTAAAAATAAGAGCAAACTATAAATCCCCATAGTATAAAAAAACTAATGCTTGCAGCAAACAACGTGTATTTATATCTTGAATCAAAATGCAAAAAGAATTCCACATTAAATTATTTTCATAACCATTCCTAGAGTTGTACATTGCATTGCATATTTAAGCAAATACATTTAAGAAATTCTTATTTTTTTCAGTGCATTGGGTGCTATATTTACTGTATACCTTTCTTAATTTATTTACACTTTTTTCTAAAAATTATTCAAACAGGATTTTTATTTAAAACTGTACATTTAGTGTTGAAGTTCGGGTAGATATTTTATTCTGCGTCTGTCTTTTATCGCCATTCAATCATTTTTTTCATTTATGTGGATAAAAACTTTGAAACATACATTTACCCATATCTGCTGAATATAAATACCGATTCAATGCTTACGCCTACGTATATTTACAGAGATCACATTAAATAACTATGGGAATATATAAAATTCTGCTTCAAATGAAATAGCAAGCTCATTCTTCTGACCTGAAAGCAATGAAGTACGCCTGAAAGCTGCTCACAAGACATATTTTTGCTGTGGCAAATCTAAAAATCTTACTGGATTCTCAGCACAACTTCTAGAACTACTAAGAATCTCGCAGAGTGTTAGTAGCAAGAAAAAAACCACATATATAGATGCTGCATCTTCAATAATTGTGGTCAAGTCATACTGAAAAAGGCATGCAACGTAACACATTAAAACACAAATGCGAAAGATATATGTTTGTATATCTTATTTGCAATAATGTTATTTTCAATGCGATTTCATTTCATTATCTTTTTTCACTATGACGCTTATTTTTTATGAAAATTGCACTCTTAATAAAGATTGCACCGCGTTAAGCAAAATATCTAAATAGCACGATGTTATACGAAGTTTTTCAGAATAAAAATCACTGTCGTAATACGAGCTTGAGAAATATGTAATAAAAAATGTTATAACACATATTTCGTCTTTCAAATATCAATAAAGATCGTCTTAAATAAGTTTTTTGAATATTCCATTATTGTATGCCTATTCTGGAAAGTAAAATTGTGATAATATATTGAAGAAATTCATGCTCTAAACTACATCACTTTCTGACTTTTTCTTAGGATTAAATATATATGTATTAAAAAAAGGGGCAAAAAGCAGAAAATGAAATAAGTTATTTGATGCATAAAGGTGTTCATTAAAAATAATTATATATATATATATATATATATATATATATATATATATATATATATATATATATATATATATATATATATATATATATATATATATATATATATATATATATATATATATATATATATATATATATATATATATATATATGTATATCATGAGGAAATGATATCTAATTATTTACTTCAACAGTATGTCCTCAATGTTATATGACAACTCAAATATATCATCTTTTTCATATTTTTTTTCAAGATATTCAGCTTTTGGAACCTAAAATTGAAAGTTACTAAAAGTTACTATATAAAATATTTCTATTGGAATAAAAATTATTTTTAGGGATAATATTAAAAAGTCATATGTTTATTTACATAATTTATTTAATATAAGTTCACTATTAAATAAAATATTATGTTTTAATACTCTTTATGAAATTCAATAATTTTAAAAATTTGTTTTACAATATAAAAAATTAAAAAAAAATTGTTTTCAAAATTATAATAAATACTGGAAATAAGATTTAAAAATCATAATGTATCTAAAGAAAATGTAAAAATATTTATAAAAAATAGTGTTACTTCAGCTTTTTTTATTCATTTTAAATGTTTGTAGTTTTTTTTCTTAAAATGTATTCATAAATCTTAAATGAAATATTAATTCCGTTTGCTTTTCCGAAAATAAGATCTTTCAATATTACCTACGTAGCTTGATTTCTTAAAATATAAAAAATTAAGTATAAATAAATAAAATTTTATGTATTTTTCTTTCATGTATCAATTAAATCGAATGCATTTTTTTGAAATATAATTATATGCTTACAACACAAAGAAACAAACTATTTTCAAAACGTATTGCCATTATTTTGTAAACAACGTGTATGAATATACGCATAACAATAATATGTGAAATTCCCTACCTTTGTTACATTTTCTTCATTGCAATAGTGAGGGTATTCGTCACAAAATGATTCATTAGGTTCTTCACAGCGATCAGGATATTTTGCGCAGTATTTACTTCTTTTTATTCTGTACAAAAAATATTAAATTGTTTATATATACATACAGTATAACATCTATTATCTGAAAACTTCGGGCCTGAGCTTATTCTGGTTATTGAAATTTTCTGGTTTTCGGATCGCTACCGAAAATTTTAATAACCATTTGCAAAATATCGCGACACCCCTTCTCCATACATGAAATAATTTGTGAGAAAAAAATAATAACTATATCATTAATATATATATATATATATATATATATATATATATATATATATATATATATATATATATATATATATATATATATATATATATATATATATATATATATATATATATATATATATATATATATATATATATATATATATATATATATATTTAATGAAAAATACACACACACATAATAACCTAAAATTTGCAAAGTAAGATAATTTTCTGCTTTTTGATGCAATAATATCGCTAATTTTTTTTGTTTTAAATGCTTTGGTTTTTCTGAAAATAAATTTTCTTGCATTTTGTATATAGACATAATATCGTGTTCCTTAAAACATTTATTTTCCATTACACGGATAAGTTCTTTCGTTAGTTCTACACAACGGTCAATGGAAATGTTTTCCGTATTTTCTTTTCCTCTACATCGGTATCCTTAGAACTTGAAGAATCGCTGTCTTTCCTGTTGCGTAAGTATTATATTTCTTACAATAGGATGGGCTGACTATTAGAAAGAAAGAACGAAGTTTTAGGTCAGAAATATTTTTTAAACTTACAGAATAAAATTACAAACTGGAAAATGCCGGTTTTCGGAAAATTTCGGTTTTTGGGAAACCGGATAATGGATCCTATAATGTAATTTATCTATCTATCTATCTATCTATCTATCTATATATATATATATACATATATATATATATATATATATATATATATATATATATATATATATATATATATATATATATATATATATATATATATATATATATATATATATATATATATATATATAAGATAAAACATGAAGAAAGGTGAAATCAGAAATATAAAATTGGAAAGATACTAAAGTATAAGACAAAAGGCATAGGGACCACGTCTTCATCAGGAGGGAGATGACCAGCTATGCAAAAATGAACACTCTTTTCTGACATGCTCGAAGGATAAATGTCTAAAAATCTTCGAGCAATTCCCCCGAAGAGTGTTCGTATTAAAAAACTCAGTTAAAAATTAGACTAAATATATATGCAGAAAAGATAAATATATATGCAGAAAAATAAAAATACTAACTATAGATGAAAATACTCAATAGATGAACCAAAAATACAGTAGAAAAATACATACAGCAAAAAATACATAAGTAGAAAATAGAAAATATATGTGCCAGTAAATCATATTGAATTTATATATGAGAATAGTAGGAAGTTGCCAAAAGTAAATTTGAAATTAGAATGAAGAAATATTGCCAGAATTAATTAAATTCAAAAGGTAAAAGTAGTTTAGAAAGTTAAAATGTATTAAAGGGGATTTAAGTTTTAGTTATGTATAAAATAAAGTGTATAAATGTAGGTATTTTCAGGATTCTTGTAAGAACTTCAATGCTTGAGTGGCCCTTCTGTAGTTATTAAAACTACGCATTACTTCAATCTTACAAGCGATTCCCTACTTCCTACATATTTTAAAATAAAATTAATTGGAATATTGTTATTTTTTAGCTGAGCTATTAGGCGTTTTATTTGGTTTTTAGTAAATTCATAATTATTACAGATTATATAAATGCGATTAAGCTCATTAATTATAATGTTTCTGTATATTTTTAGAGAAAAATTGGAGTTCCAAGAAATTAACGTATTAACATGAAAATTAAACTGATAAGTTTTGTCGAAGATGTCTATATATGTAGCGGAATTATCAATAGTGATAAATAAATCCAGAAATTCTGTTTTCGTTTCACATAAATTAGTTTTAATTAGAGAAAGTTCTTCAGGGTAAATAGTTTTAGAAATATCATTGTAGTTCCAACATTATATTTTCAGTATTGTATTTATTACTTTATATTTATATATGTCTTTTCTTTATATTAATATATATATATATATATATATATATATATATATATATATATATATATATATATATATATATATATATATATATATATATATATATATATATATATATATATATATATATATATATATATATATATATATAAGGTTCTGAAAGTTCTTTTCATTTTTACAAAACAAAATACAAAGCTTTCGTAAAGGTAATAAAATATATTAAATAATTTAATTGCCATCATTATTAATGACTTTCCAGCGTGAGGGAAATACGCATTTTTGAAAAATGTTTCCTCTTTTCATGTGAAAAATTTAAACATTGCTTGATTGATATCTTCTGCATTTTTGAGATTTCTGCCCTTCAAAAAGGTATGTAAGGACAAAAACAGGTGTTTGTTGGAGAGTGATACTCACGGGGAATATCTTGTATTTGACAGAAATTCCCAGCCTAGATCTGCAATTGTTTGACGAGCTCTTTTCTTGACCTCTTTCTTGGACTGCTCTTTCTATGAAAATTGCCGAACCTCGTTTTTTCGAACTGTTCCCTTTATGTTATCCAGTTTCTGATAATACTTTTCCGAATTGATCTTTTTATTCAATTTTAATGCTCATAATGTATTGGTTCACAAATATATCCCACCTTATACACAACATTATCCTATTCAAATTTGTTTCACATATAGAAGGGCTAAGTTTTTTATTTCCTCACAATATACCATTTTCCTTATGATTTTTCCGTAGGTAATCCACTTTTATCTCCAGTTTTCATCCGGTTCAAAAAGGGCTCAATTTTTTTACCAAACAAGCAGAGATAGGCATATGATCAACTGATCGTAAAAATTATTGACTTAATTCATGTGGCAACCATTTTGAATATTTCAACACCAATCTTGTCTTCTTGTCTATGGTCCAAAATAGTTGACTGAGCTTAAGTTTTCTGTGATTTCGATATTGTCATAAAAGATCTTGCTCTAACATGGTTTTAACAACATCGATCAATATATATATGTGTGTCTGTAAATATAATAAAATTTCTAAGAGTAATTATGCTTCCTTAAAAATTTTATGATGGTTAAAAAATAAATTAATTAACAAAATTTAGTCAATATATTAATATTCTTAATGGGTTGTCATATGTATGTACTGTTACATGATGAAATCTGGTAAACAAATAATTCAATATAAAATTATGGATGACAAACGCAGTACTCAATTTGTAGTTTGAAATATTATGTATGAATTCTTTAAATTTTATTAAATTAAAATCAAATAAAAATTCTTAGAAAATTAAATATTGATTATAAATTACACGATCATCATACAAAATTATAAAATAATAATTAATTTTATTTCTAAGTTTGCTGATATTCCATTTGCCCAGAATTTGAAGGGAACAGCAAATTAGCCTTTATTTCAATGGTCTTAGTTTTCGTTTGTTATTAAATCCCCTAAAATCTGGTGACAATAAACAGCAAGTTAAAAGCAAATCTCTTATTGTAATTTTTGAAAAGTGTAACATTTCTCTCTCACTCTTAAAATGATATTGATAAATTTATTTTTTATTCAATATAAGAGCATTTAAAATTATTTTTATTTATAATAACAATAAAATTTAAGTTATTCTACTACCTCTAAATAAAGTTTTACTAATATATATTGGATTTTAATGTAAAATTTACGTTAATACAAATGAATTTGTTACAAACTGTCATAAACCATTGATATTATAAGTTGATTTTCATTATTTCCATATAAGAAAGCTTAACAAATTCTTTTTTATGTATTAAAAACTAATTTTAGGAATTAAAAATAATGTTAAATTTTCTGTTCTGAATAGGAAAAAATAACTGTATTAAGTTTGACTTTCAATTAATCAAAAAATTAGACTAACTGTATAATTAATTAAAAGTAAATATATTTAAAAATATGTTTGTATGATCGAAGAAATTAAAAAAGTCAGGATCGTCGCAGAAGAACATTGAAAAATTGGTGTAAAAAATCATAAAAATTTCTTGCCAAGTTTTTACTGATTATACAAAATAGATAATTAGATTTATGTTCAAGGAATAAAATTAACAATATGTATCCGCAAGTAAATTCCTTAGTATATTCTTATTTATTCAATAACAATTTTAATTTTTTTTTTAAATTTTGACTGAAAATATATTTCTACATAAAATTGAATAATATTACAAAACATGTTTGACTGGGAAGCTTATAAATTTTACTCGAACTAAGCAATGAAAAAAATTTATATTATTTAATAATTAATCTAGAAAAATACAAAAAATAAAGTGTAAATTAAATTGTTTTTTATTTAATTGAATTTCAAGGTAAATGGGGTTTTTTAAGGTTTTTTCGCGTGAAGAAAAATGAATATTACTTTAATTTTAGAACTCAGATTTGATTCGCTATGATTCATAAAATGAAGAATCGTTCATTTATTAATTATTAATTTGACAACAATAAATTTCTTTAAATTTACTTCAAATTAGCTGTATCTAGCAAAAATATATTATTTAAAATAAAGAAAGGATATTTAAGCTGCAGCATTTAACAAAGCATTGTATTTCCAAACTCATTTTAATATACGAGACACTGCTTGCGTAGATATTGCTTGTAAACTTAAAATTTATTAAAGAAATGTGAAATATATATAATTTTTTAATTTAAAACTAACCTTTCATTATTGCAGAATGTGAATGCTGGAGACATGTAAGTATCAGGACTTGTGATCTCAATATTAACAATTGTCGGATACTCTAATAGGTAAGTGAGGAATTGTACCACTTGGTATAAAAATCCAGCTGTGAAAAGCAAAAATAATACAATTCTGAAAATTCTCCTTGGAGTACTAGGTTTCTTTCTCCTTTCAGCTGTTTCTTCGAATATCATCATAGCTGTATTTTTAAAAGTAGATGTTTTCCCCTTTATATCTTCAGCATTTCGGGCAACCATCTTAAATACCTCTAGTTAAATTTTAAATCGCTTGTAGCTTCCTAAAATATAATTTATATTTAAAATCACTACTTTATCTAATTTTTTTACAACGATATATTTATAATATAAAAATATGTGCACTATCTCTGAAACTTCACAAATTTGTTTTGATAGAATACATTAGCTCAAATAAGGAGATATTATTTTAATAATGAAGTTCTCTTAATCCTTTACACTGGATATATTCTATAATTAATGATAAAAATTAATAACTTGAAGTATTTTTAAACAAGGAATTAACAAAATTTGAAGTTATTCATATTATTGGATTATAGCAAACATATTAATTAATCAACAAAAATATTCCAAATCAAGAAACTTCTATTTATTGACTTGATATGTAATGGCTTGATAAGATAAGAGATTTTTTAAAAGCATAAAATAAATCTTCTTTTATAATTACAAGCATTATTATATTTTGTAATTTTTAATATCAATTCAAAAACCATACATATATATATATATATATATATATATATATATATATATATATATATGTATATATGTATGTATATATATATATATATATATATATATATATATATATATATATATATATATATATATATATATATATATATATATATATATATATATATATATATATATATATATATGTATATATATATATATATATATATATATATATATATATATATTATATATATATCTATATATATATATAGGTAGAGAGATTATTCACATATACATATATACTGATGACACTAATTCCATCAATTAATCCTTATGTTGCTAAAAATACTTTCTACTTTGGCAAAAATGCTTCATTCACCTTAGTATGTACACATTTCATTTCAAATTGTAAACCTTTTAATTACATCATCAATAAATACAATGCAGAAATCATAATTCTGTAATTATGTTGATATTTTTTAAAGTGAATCGTTGTTCAAAATTAAAATCTACATTTGTAGAATTTTTGAATAAACTAAGAATAAATTATTAGATTTTAGTCAGCATACTGAGACTTACCAGAAATATTTCTGTGTGCTTTCTGTAATAAATTACTTTTTTCATTTACATACTCTAAGGAAAAATTTTTCTTTATCTAAATTATTAAATTTTGAAATAACATAATAGTTGAGATATTTTCCCTGAAGAAGTCATCTCTTCCAGGATATGAGAAAATATAAAACATTTCTACCTCGTGTGAATACTTTCTCTTCCAAAACGAGGACAGGCACATGAATATTAAACACACCATCATTAAATTCATTAATTTTATATCAGGCTCTTGGTAGATAATTGTGATGTTATTTTGTTAACATTTCGAAGAAAAAGAACCATAAATTCTATCCTCTGAAAAGGATTATAAGTAATTTAACTCATTTTACATCAAAATAACTTCTGATTATTCAAAATAATATAATTCATGAAATTCTAGTGCTGTTAGAATTATTAAATTCAAAATTTTAAACAATGCACATGCATAATAAATTATGACATTGGTAGATAAAATAACTGGATAGTAATTATTTAAAAGTTTAGCAAATCAATATTCAAGTCATATATTTATTGTTATTTTCTTATAGCTAATATGGTACGTTATTATGCAAATAAAATATATACATACGTGTTTACAGGAGATTCAAATATTTTCAAATTGAAACATTTTCATTAATACCAAATGTAACAAACATTGTGTTGATCTTTTTAAATACTCAAAATGCATAAAATGTTTCATAACATTATAAATGAAATTAATGCATATTTTTTTCAAACGTAACCGATGGATTTTAATAAAATATTTTTTTGTTAGAAATTTATCTAGAATAAATTCACTTACATGCTTCATCTCGATAGTTAAAAACTTTTAAAAGCAAGAAATAAGTATTTACTACTTAAAAAAGTTTGAGAAAATACAAGTTGATGCTGGGACTTTGCCAGTATTTAAAACAGTGGAGCTGAAAATATATCTATTGAATAGCTTTGAAGATTTGTTTTAGCAATATGAAATAAAAACAATTTTCAAGGAGATGGCAAGTTGTATGATTACATATGATACATAAAAAAGGATACGCCTAGGAAAATGATTTGTTTTGATTACAAGAACTTATTCTGTCCAATGAAAAACAAAAAATATCATAGCAAGAAAATTTACCTTTTCTAAATTTATTTAAGTTTTGTCTTTGTCCGTTGTTTCTTCTCCAGCATACTAATGCAGCATGGGATCTTCCTTGTAATAACGAAGATGTAATGTGATTTTAATGTTCATTTAAAGTAAATACGATGTTCTGTACTACAAAAACTTTTCGAGAGTTTTGGACAAGATTACTTTCAGCAATAAATTATAGAACTTATTTGCACTTGAATACATGAAATGTGTCAGTAGTTTTTAATATTAATTTATTTGTTGCTCATGCCAAAAATTAATTTCCCATTATTTATACAAAGCATTTATTTTTATCATCATCATATTTTTCTATGGGACAGAAGTAGTATTTACAACAATGACTGATCTATTCGCATATTTGAAAGTCTAGAATTTTTCAAACATATGTCAAATAAATTTTAATCTATTTCATTATTTGTGAAATATTAAAATTTAGAAATTTTAAAATTAGAAAATTTTGAAATTATTTTAATTAATGCATCCATCAGTTTTAACGTAAAAATTTACCAGAAATTTAAAATTTCTTGATATTTCACATTACAAATGAACTGTAACTGTTTGGTTTAAATAGAGAACTTCATTTTTCATTTAAAAAGTCACACATCGTAGCTACAAGGTCTAATTCATCATATAAATTAACACACGTTATTGAGATAGGGTTATAAATGAGATTTTATCAGAAACACAATATTGCATTGAGTAAACGCTCTGTTAGGCAAAAGATGCTGAGTGAGGCCAGAATATTCTAAAGTGCACTTTATGAAACAGCTTCCCGGTATATTTGCCATATTGCGAAGAGGAATCTCCTAAAAGTTTTTCTTTGTCATTCATTTTCATTTAATCCAATAAATAAGATTCTTAGTCAATTCATAAAAATATCCGACATGATTTATGCACGGGCTGACAAGAAATGAATATTTTTTAAAGCTGATGAAGTTGAAAACTGCGTTATTTTTGTACAGAAATTTTTAAATTAAACAATTTGTTGCAAAAGCTCCAAACATTAATAAATCTTTGCAAACGGTACGAGCATAATTTCTCATTAATTGCCGATTCTGGCAGGAAAAACTAATGCAAGAAATCTTCATTTTTACATAACTCTACGAAAATTCATGTAAGAGGCATGGATTTCAAATTTAAGGGGCTGAACTTTGAACTTATATGATGATGATATTATAGTTGAGTGAAACTGAATAAAATGCAAATGTGTGATATAAACAAAAAAAAACTTTATTGACCTTTGTACTCATGGTCATTTACATTTGTTTGTGCTTGTCGCTCAATGCAATAGTTGTTACGCATTGTCTCACAACTTTCAGCATAATAAAAAATAAATGAAAAACTCCTTTTTATTTTAATAAAATTTCACAGCATTTATAACAACAGGTGCTACATATACCTCTTCACCTCGAAAATCTCTAGTAGATTTGCTTAAGTTGAAAAAATTAATGAGTGGATAGCATTTTCTGTTATGAAATCAGAAGCTCCATCGCACACATGTGAGATTAATCAAGGAGTGGATATCTTTCATAATAATTTCAATTGCTAAACAATTCAATTCTATCTCGGAAAAAAAATTTCTTATTCAATTTACTTCTATCTCGGAAAATATTTCTTATTCATTTTAGTTCTATCTTGAAAAAGTTTCTTACTCAATTTAGTTCTACCTTAGAAAAACATTTCTTATCCAATTTAGTTCTACCTAGGAAAAACATTTCTTATTCAATTTAGTTCTATTTCAGAAAAATATTTCTTATACAATTTAGTTCTATCTCGAAAAAATTTCTAATTAAATTTAGTCCTCTGTCTGAAAAAATTCCTTATTCAATTTAGCTCTACCTCGGAAAAAGTGTCTTATTAAATTTAGTTCAATCTCAGAAAAAAATTCATATTTAATTTAGTTCTCTCTCGGAATAAATTCTTATTCTATTTAGTTTTACCTCGTAAAAAAGCTCTTATTCAAGGAAAAATGTGCTTGATCGTAAAAGGATGTTAATGATTATCGGATGCAGTACCATCGTGAGACTGCCTATCATTCATGAGCAAATGAATCATGTGTTTTCTCTGCGTCATCAAAAGAGTAGGTGTAGACTTTAAACTGTTTAATTACAAGTTTATAATTGCACCAACATTAACTGTTTCTTTCAGAAAATTTTTCATTCAAATAAAAGCTTTATTTAACATTACAATCAGTCAAGTTTACCATATTGGCCCGAAGTTGTATAGATTTTTTTGAAGCAGAAGCGAATTCATTAAGCAAATTATATTTAGAATTTATCAAAGAAAGTCATAAAAATCATGATTGAAAAGTAAATAAATATCATAGTTTGAATTTTTAGTAACGTGCTTTGATGCTTAGAATTATAATTGTACAAGTAAATAATTTATACATCCAAATAAAGTATTTTCCGCTTCAAATAATTTTGCTGATATATTGGTGATTGACAGATTAAGAAAACTTTATACATTTATTGTTACTTATACGAAATATAAATTGACATGAACAAACTATTTCATTCAAAAAAATTTTACTTGAAAAATACTTTTTGGAAATTGTATATTCAGAAGAATCATCCTTATTAGTGGAGAGATATATTTCCCAAATCAAATACAACTTTAAATAAAATTAGAAATAATTTCCAATGTAACAATACCCAACAAATAATATTTTAAACAAATAAAGTATGTATGATCTCAAAGTTCAATGAGTTTTTTTTTTTTTTTTTTTTTTTTTTTTTTTTATTTTTTTTTTATTTTTTTTATTTTTTTTTATTTTTTATAATGTAATTCTGTTCTAATGGCAATGAACTCAATTGATTGTATCTTTTTCATGTGGATGATCAATTTTATGTTGGTACTTGAATTGCAATCACCTCTTAATTTTTCGAATCATTTACTATTGTCTCCCTCAATTACCGGTTTTGTAACCGTTAGTTTGAGGTACCGAAATCTTAACATAGCTATTCATATATGCGAGTAAGAGCTGTTTGTGACAAGGAGAATATAATGTATTGTACTCATTGAGATTGATCTGGTTTAATCAACCTATTTTTAACTCTTAAATGAATACTATTAAACATAATTATGTAACAAATGGAATAGTATGTTAAGTATAATTAATATAACAAAACTGAATATATTATCAAAATAAACCTAAAATAAAAGTATCTGCAAGATTTATTTTTCTTAAAACTGTAAAACTCCAACTATCTCCTTTTAAGTATCCTGGATATTTTTAACAAAACAATAATTTGTATTATCATATTTCATAAATCCTGAGTGTTTTCGTGAATCATACAGCAACTGTTTCCTGCATTCTATTTATTAAATACTTAATATTTATACATCAATTCTGTTAAAAGCTGAAATACAAAAAATCCATCTTTTATTGACAATTTTTCTTTGCTATTTCTGATTTTGTTTGTGTCGTATTCTTGCATAAATAATGAAAGATTTGATATAGTGATTCTATAAAATCAGATTCCATAAAATCAGTAATTTGCACAAAAGATATTCCTAACCAAATGCCAATGAAACCACCAATGCAACTGAACACTTCAATTTTCTGAAAATCAGAATAAAGTAATATTATAAGAGAAAATATTTATTATAATATTTATTATAAAATATTATTTTTTACAATAGAAAATAAAATCAAGAAAATCATCAGTTTTTAATATATTTTTTTAAAAACAAAAATAGACTTGCCTGTTATGAGAAATAACGGTAATGGTTGTTAAATTATTTCAAGTTTTTTCTTTTCCAATTTTTATTATTTGAAATTATATTTTGAAAAGTGTTAGTTTAAATGTCAAATACTTGTTTAAAGGAAAGTAAGTGATATTTTGCTTGGATCTTTCTTTCAAATTACGAGCACATCTTATACTTGATGTATGACGTTGGTACGTTACAGAAGCTACTTGTAATATAGGCCTTGTAGCGATGAAACAGTTTAAATTAAAATAACTGGGTATTGAAAACAATAAAAGAAACATTTTTATTAACAGTTAAAAATTATATTTTTGTCCATATATTCGCAAAGTATGTATGAAAGGAATTTTTTTGATAATTATTATTTTTATAATTGCAATAATGATATTTAGAAATAGAAATAATATGCATGTACAAATATAATTACATGAAACAGTGGAAAACAAGATTCAGTAAAATTTTAAATCACGTTCTTTATAATTAACTGAACCATAAAAATTATCTTTATTAATTGTTAAATATTTTAAATTCATTATAGTAGAAATTGATTCAATTCCATTATTAGAATAATAATTTAGTTAATCACAATAAAATGTTTCAAATAATTGAATATATATTTTATTTTATCATAGAAAATAATATCAGAGTATCACAACGAATTCATGTAAGGCATTTATGACTAATTACCTTTAGTTTATTAGTTTTACATTACTTTATTGAAAGACAGATAATTAAAATTCCTTTATAATGTCAAAATTATTCATGCATATAAGAATATAATTTAAAAATAATATTTTAAGTAAACATGGAAAAAGTTTTATAATTTAAATAAATAAATACAATTTGTAAAACATGCACGTAGATCTTTTATGAAAACTGGATGGTTTTACATAAAGTAATAAACTATAATTAAAATAACAAACGAAAATAAAAATTTAATACTTTTAAATACGTGTAAGTTTTATAAATTATTAAAAAAAGTGTACTGTATAAGTAATTTTTATCGTTATACCAACGTAAAATTGAAATATCTAATAACAAAATATAAAAAATTATAAGGAAAATGATAATTTTATATTTCACCTTTCATATTACTGCAGAATGTGAATGCTGGAGACATGTAGGATTCTGGACTGGTGATCTCAATATCAACAATAGCCGGATACACCTACACCATCTAATGGGTCCCTGCACATGTTAACATCAAGGGAAATGAATAGGTGAACTCCCTCGCCAAGGAGGCTAGAAATATGAACCCCCCTCGCACGAATACCACTTGCTTCGATGCAAACGCCGTTGCAAGGCATTAGCTCTGTGGGGGACAAAGAAAAAAATGGTCCGAAGCTTAATCCTGACCATGGTATCACCTCTACCATCAGCAGAATGCAGACTGGGCACATGAGGGGAGTGAAAACCATGCCCAAAGGATCTAGAACATACGCAGAATGCAGGCACTGCACAGGAGTTCCACTAAATATGAGGCATCTTCAATTGCATCTCTGTTGCCACGACACTAGTCATCATCGACCCCAACTGCTGCCATGACACCCTATATACCGAAAAAGCAGAAGATGTGGTCAGGGCAGTGCTCCATGCCTTTAGTCTCATATGACTTGTCTTTTTTTTAACCTTTTTTTTTCTATTTCCACTTGTCACACGACATACAACAACATAACAACAACAATAATACTAGGGCTCTAAATGGTAAATGAGGAATGTAATGACTTGGTATAAGAATCCAACTGTGAAGAGCAGAAATAATACGATTCTTAAAATTTGTCTTGGTATACTTGATTTATTTCTCTTTTCAGCTGTTTCTTTTAATATCTTTATAGCTATTCCTCTCAGAGAAGAGAAATTCCTCTTTCCTCCTCTTCAACTCTTCAGCATTTTTGGGAATCATCTTAAAAGCTATGGCTCTATATATCTTGCAACTTCCTGAAATATCACTTATATATATATATATATATATAAGTGATATTTCAGTATATATATTATATATATATATACACTTATATATATATATATATATATATATATATATATATATATATATATATATATATATATATTAATTTCCAAACCACTTTAACATTTTGAATTTAATTAATCCTGGCAATATTTTTTTATTCTAATTTCAAAATTACTTTTGGCAACACTCGTACTCTAATATATAAATTCAATCTCATTTGCTGATTTTGGATTTTAGTATTATGTATTTTTTCTACTGTATTTATTTTTTCTTCTTTATGTATATTTTATGTTTGTGCGTATTTTTACTTTTTTCTGCATATATATTTATTCTAATTTTTGAACTAAGTGTATCTTTGATTTCTTCTTTTAATGCAAGCACTCTTCGAGGGAATGGCTCGAAGATATTTAGACATTTGTCCTTTGTGCATGTCAGAAAATAGTGTTTATTTCGCCATATATCTCCTCATGAAGACGTGGTCCCTATGCCTTCTTCTTATCATTTGCATCGTATATTTTGGTATTTTTCCAATTATATATTTATGGTTTCAATATTTTTCATGTTTTACCTTATATATCTATCTATCTATCTATCTATCTATCTATCTATACATATACATATACATATACATATACATATACATATACATATACATATATATATATATATATATATATATATATATATATATATATATATATATATATATATATATATATATATTATAGAGTGTAACTATACTTTCCGTTTTACTTGACACATTTTATATGACGATAGCTATCAGCATTCTAAAAATAATGGATCATCTCAGATTCACTGTATAATTATAAATATATTCAAGTGTATTATATTTTTCTGTAAAAATTATTCGCAATGTTTATTATTTCATGTTATAAGAAGCATTTAAATCTATTCTGTTTTTTTATACCTAATAAATACAAGATTAAATCCAATTTATTTTTGATTTAATCGAGATTCATACTTGTTTATGCTGCAATCTGATATGTTAATAATATATGAAACACTAAATTTTTGACCAGTTTAAAAAAATAAATAAAAACAATTTTTTAATAATTTTTTGCGCATTCTTAATTTTCTGTTTTAGAATATTATTAAAATTTTCCGTGCAACTTTTGCAGTAAAAATTATTAATCATTAAATTATACTCCCGTTATCAAACATTGTTAAGCAATATTTCAAAATATAATATTATTTCTCTTGAATAATTCCCAAATTTTGTTTGTATGAAATATTGTTCTTCAAAATAAGATACTGTTACCTTAACTCCATCTTCCATAGCTACATGCATAATAAATGGTCTGTGTGATGTGGTCCATGAGAATTAATAAAATTTAAAACTTTAAATAGTGGCATTATAATGTGCACATCAAATATTCAACAAAATATTCAATTAATGTAACTTACATTTATTGACTTGCTATATGATAGTTTTTTTAATTGGATTTAAGATGTGTAATCAGATATGATTGAAACACATTAAATATATCCCCTTTTTTACAGGCATTTAAACTTTTAATATATTTCATTTCAACCCTAAAACTAATAAACAATATTATGTGAATTGGTATATACAATAAATTTTCTGCCTTATCTAAATTATTCGTATAGATTATTCATATACAAATGTTAACTTTATCAATAAAGCAGTCAATAAAAGTCAGAAAAAAATCTTATCTATTTTTGCAAAAGTGTTACATTTGAATTTATGATTAAAAGAAACATTTCATTATAATTTGAAAATTTATTCCCACGTTAGTAAGCTCAATAGAGAATACATAATTTTTTAATTATGTTGAATTTTCTTAAATGAGTTGTTGTTTAAAATTAAAATGTGCATTTGTTGTATTTTCTAAATACATAAAGAATAAATTAGTTGATTCTAGTTGGCATATAAAAAGAGTAAACTTTAATTTTTTATAAGACAAGGAATAAATCTGACTTACATGAAATTGTTCAGTGTACGTTCTGAAATTTTGTTTTCATTCATTAACTTTTAAAAACTAGTTTACTACAGCTAAATTTTAATATTTTTTTAATAATATATTAACTTTTTCCTGAAAATATCATCTCTTCTATGCTATGAGAAAATATTAAACAGTACTACGTCATATGAGTACTTTCATTTCCGAAATGAGGGCATGCACATGAACATTAACCAAACCATCATTAAGTTCATTAATTTTACATTATGTTATTCTTAATTAATAGCGACGTTTTTATGTTACCATTTCAAAAAAAACGTAAAATAACATAAAATCTTCTAAAAATGCTCTAAATATTTTAATTTACTTACATTAAAACAATTTAAAAAACTCAAAAAATAGTGCATGGAATTTTAGTGCTATGAAAATTAGTAAATTAGAAATATTAAATTATGCAGGTGATACTATGAATTATAATACATATATCAATAATTTAGTTTTATTCAAGAATTATAAGCAAATCAATATTCAAATCACATAATTAGTATAATTTTCTAAAGTTAAAATGGTATGCTATTATGCAAATTAGAAAAATATATATGCAGGTTTGAATGAAGCTTCAAATAATCTTAGATGGCAAGGTATTTATTAATTTTAAACATTTTAAAGATGATAGTGGTAAACTTTAACTACTTTATTATTTCAAAATTCGTTATTGATTGAAAATATAATTATTTTTTATTATATGCTAATTTACAATAAGAACTAAAATATAAAATTAAGGATTTTTGAAAGAAAGTCATCAGTGATTATTTGTTAGAAAGTTTGAGAAATTACAAGATTGTGCTGGAACTTTGCCAATATTGAAAATTAAGGAGATGAAAATCTATTTTTTCAATGGCTTTAAAGATTTGTGTGTTACAATTTGAAATAAAAACAACGTTTAAGAGTGGGACTAGTTGAATGATTACATATGATATAAATAAAACGGTTACGTAAAAGAAAAATAATTGTTGAGATTACAAAAACTTAACTTGACCCATCAGTAAAAATAAAATACATGTTTAGAAGAAAATTGTCTCATTGTAAAATTATCTAAGTTTTATCTTTTATTCATTGCTCTTTGCTTAGCATACTAATTCAGTACATGATCTTTATTGTAATAAATATGACTTAGTGTGCTTGCGGGCATGTAAGAAAAACGCTGTGCTCTGTGAAACAATAGCAATTTGAGAATTCTCGGCATGTTATCGAACATTACTTTTTACTGTGAATTTTTTTCAAGATCTAATATTTTTCTGTTAATTTACTTTTTCCTCATAACAAAGCTTAAATTCCAAATTATTTTCTCTAGAAAAAAAACTTTATCATTATCGTATTTGCCAATGGGATTTAAGTTATATTTAACATCATAAAAGAACAAATTTGATAGCATAGACATTTCTCAAACAGAAAAAAATTGTAATTATTTGCAAAAATCCAAACTCAATAAAATTCCAATTGAAAATTATGAAAATATTTTAATTGTTTTATTTCTCAGTTTTAACATATAATGGCTTAGTGTAACTTCAAAATATATAGAGAATTGACACAACATAAAAAAAACTAATTGTAATTATAAATTTCTGCTTAAACTGTCTTATAATTTTTTGTCAAAAAACAATCTCTATTTTGTATTTAAAAAATTAATTTTTCATACATACATAATATATATATATATATATATATATATATATATATATATATATATATATATATATATATATATATATATATATATATATATATATATATATATATATATATATATATATATATATATATATGATAGTACCCATCCATACAAGCAATAATTACATAGGGTCACATTCCATTCTCAGGGGTAGAAAAGAGGAATACCCACCTGACTGTGCTTGCCCAACACTTACAATAGCGAATAATACGAATTCATAAGTTACTGAATAATACCAAAAGTTTCATAATCATATATATTGTTTAGTGAAAACCTCAAAGCAAATGCTGAAAATGCTGCCCATGTATGTTGTTGCACAGTTGACGCCGGCGAAAGAACGACTGGTGCAATTTCTCAAAGTTTCCTGGTGCCGTTTTAATTTTTCTCTGATTCTCCCCACCATATTTTCAGTTGAGTACACTAAAAATTTCATGTGTCTCCAAAAAAGAATCCAGTGGGTTGAAGTCCAGTGCGTGAGGAGTCCTAGTCACAGGTCCTCTAAGTCCAATCCATCGTGCGGTATATGTGGCATTCATTGTGCTTAAACCACATGTTCTCAGGATGGGGTTTGCAATAGGCTATATTAAACTGGGAAGCAATTGTTCCAAGAAGATACGGTGTGTTACACCGTTCAAACGGTCTGGCATGATGTAAGGGCCTACCAGCTAATAACCAAGAGTACCTGCCAAGATGTTCACGGAAAATATCTGCTGGTGTCTACTAGGAGTTGCACAGTGGGCATGGTTGTCAGACAAAACGTATCGATTGCGTTTTTAAATGACAAAGTCTACTCTGATTGTGTGGCTTTCTTTGGTAACCAATAAGGGCAAAAAATAATATTTCTTTTCTCTGGAAATTTTCAAACAATAAATTCATGATAGATTCTTGATACATTTCTACTTTCCCCTTTTTTACCTCTCATAGTGTAATTCTACACTATCTTCCCATGTAATTATTGATTGTATGGATGAGTTCTATCACCCCTTTTAATTTGTAAAAACAAATCAATTTAAAAATCACCCTGTATCTATTTCACATTATCTATTTCCGTTTTTCTACTTTATACAGGAAATAAAATAAAAAATGAAACTTTTTATCTATCTTTTTTATATAGTACAATAGACATTAACGCATTTCTACTCTTACACTCATTATAACTCGAGCAGACACACTTTTATTTATAAATTAATATAAATATGTGTTAACGTTTATATATGTTTAGAAGAAATAATATGTTTTCTCTTTTCATGATAAAAGATAAACACGAATAGAAAAATTAAATGTCCTAAAACCTAATTTTTATAAAAACATTTAGGATAAATATTAAATAATAAAATGATAATTGTATTATTAATTATTCTCAGTTCCATTGGAAAATAGTTACTTTAATAAACTTTAAATGGATTTTTCAAGGCGAGGTAATAGCTTTTATAACAAACACATTTAACATGATTGTCTTGATTCATTAAATAAATGGGTGGTATTTTGTGTAACGTGTGTAACTTATTAAGCAAACTTAGACTTAGTAAATATTTTCATGAATCATTGATATTAAAGTATATATCATTAATAACTAAATGCTTTTTTCAGCAATGCAATATATATTCTTTATTTTATAAAAATTGTATTTGTAAAATAAACGTGCTTTATATCTTTTATTTAATTTATTTATTTATTTTATTTTATTTCATAATTATTTTAAAATTATTGATATATATATATATATATATATATATATATATATATATATATATATATATATATATATATATACTATATATATATATATTATGCTAAGATGTATGATTTATCTCTTAATTCAATAAAAATTCAATAAATATAAAATAAAATGTTATCTTACTTAAAGGGATGAGCACTTTTAGTCTTTACGAGAAATGATTATAAGCGTTTTCTTTTTAATATTGTGAAATTCAGTCATTAATGTTGTACTGCAGTTCGATCAACATTCGATCGCAACATCGCAATTAGAAATGTCCTAATGTATCAGAAACTAAACATATTGCAGAAAATAAATGTTCTGGTAAGTATTTGAAGCAAAGTGAATGACAGAAAAATATTCTTAAGTGAATTGTATAAAACAAACTTTGGCATATTTTCAAAGTAGTGAAGAGAAATCACATAAGCTATTAATAATTACAACCTCCTAAATAAATAAATAATGCATACAAATGTCAGACAAAGATTAGTAATATTATTTTCATAGTCATTCATTTTTAAGGCATTAAATATGTTTTTAAATTAATTCACATTAAATATCTAATATAATTTATGCCAGAAGAAATTTGATAAAAAATTAATATTTTTTGATAGGATAAAGATAATAAAATTGAAAATGGCATGAAATTCCTAAAAAAGTATTTTAGATTTTAAAAAAATTCCAAATCTAAATAAAAACATTGCTAATTACATATTTACTTATTAATTTCTTACACTGCTGTGGAATAAATCTGCTTTCTTCATTTAACACTAGTCTACGCCTGGTCGCGCCGACGCATCGCATTTAATTAGAAGTCAGCCATTAGTCAGCAGAGACATTCAGCAAAAGTATATTACAAGCTAGCATAAAATAACAACACAATTTATTCACTTATTCATCTTTTTTGTAGAAATATTTATTGCAGATAAAAATGTATTTCATCTTAATACGTCAAAATCTTCTAAGTGGAGAACATTGATATTATTCCTAAGTGGGAGAGATGTTTTTAAACTAAATACTAAAACGTTTTACTCGTTTTGCAAAGAAGTGTTTTTGTGACGCCGAAACTATGTAATTTAATAAGTACTTTGAAATCTATTGCTCTCTTTTTTAAAGAAGGTCCTTAACTTGATATACATCATCATGTCAAGGTCATCCATTGTTGGACAAGGGAAGACAGTGCTTAATCTTTCTGACCGCACATTTGTTTAGAGTGGTACTTGGGTGTTTTCCAATATTTCAGCATAAGGTCAGTTTATACAACACGCTTTTTCTGAGATGGAAGAATTATTATCAAACTCTGAGCGGACCTTTCATATTATCACAAAGGTGTTTAATTGCAACCTTAATAGCCAGAAATTTAATATGTCAATATAAAAATTATTATTTATTAGAGATTTTGTTGAAACACAGTTAACCAATTCTGCTTTCAAGAGGCAAAGTTATGCTCCAGTGTAACAGTTTCTTCTCATGGGAAATATTAAATGTTTCAAGGAGTGAAATTTTCAAATGTAACTATGTTCTTTCAGGTTCAACTCTTTAACTATCTGAGCTTCCGAGAAGAAGATAGTTATTATCTATCTTCTTCTCGGAAGCTTATTATCTATCTTCTTCTCTGTGAAAGAAGCTTGGTTAAAATTTGTTTGTAATGGCAACACAATTTTTGCTTTCACTGCAAAGCTAGTTTGTTCCTTCTGGACTCTTGTCAAGAGTACAAAAAGCCTCTAACTCACGATTAGACGTATACCCGTTTTTTCTTTAATCATCTCAAAGTAATGTTATCCTGAAGAATAGTTTACATTAGGGATATCCATTGACCAATATCACATAAAGAGACCCACACATGTTTGTAATTTACTTGTTAATGTTTTTTCTGCTCAGAACTTTTTACAAGCTTTTGTTACAATTTTTTACCATACTCAATATCAAATTATTTTTCAAATTCTTTCAGTACTTTTGTCCTAAAAATCTATTATAATTTTGAGTTATTTTAACATTTATATGCTTAAAAACAGAAAAATTAGAAGATAGCGATTATTGAAAGTCATACTCTATTGAATTTTGAATCTCAACATATTCGTAAAAATCATTTGAGTTGCTACAGTTATTATATTATACTTTTGTCAACTTATAATCTACCGATTTACAAAAGAAAGTGATTTGTATTTATACCTTAATTGTGAAATTGATAGAATGGAAATATGCGACTTGGTGGCAAATTTAAAATATAAGAAATGCATAAAATTTGAAATAAACAAAATATATTATTTTAAAAAATGGCTCATTTTTCTTTAATTTCTAATGGTGTAATATGATATAAATTGGCTGAGATCGTTTTAGCATATATAAATAGAGTAATTTTATAATATTTTATTCATTCTTAGTTTTGTAAAGAATCTTTATTGTAATTTTTTCACATTTTATAACATTAAAAACATTATTAATATTATATAAATATTTTATTGGTAGAATAATTAATCCCTGTATAATTGGATAATAATCTCTGAAATTTTTGTGAGTTTCATAAAATTCATACATTTTTATTGGAAAAATTTTAGATAGAATCTCAGAGAAATCAATTTAAATATCTGACAGTATTTATAATCTATCGGTAACAAATAGAAAATATTGCTTTCAAAAAATGCCGAAAGATGACGACGTCATTAACATCCGCAACTTCGAAACAGTGTGTCAAGTGTTCGAATCCAGGTCATAGATGTTCCTTTCTCGCTTTGATTGTGTCGTTATCCTTTCACTTTCGGGGGTAGAAGATGTCAAAAACTTTTTGTGTGCCTCTTTGTATATTCTGTTTTCATATTCGATTCTTACAGCGCTAAATATTATTATTTTATCACCATGCACGGCTGCCTATAAAAGCAGCCGGCAAGGTAAAACAAAACTTTTTTTAAATAATTGTTAACCTTTATATTAAGTAATAATATATTTCATTAATATTTGTTTTTCTTCAAAATAATATTTTAAATTTTTTACACATTTATGAAACATACATTATAAATAATCATTAGGCTATTTTATTTTTTTAATTTGAAGAGTTTTTGAATTATAATTTTACGAAATAAATTCTGACGTTAAGTTAAGAACTTGAATTTTCAATAAAAGATTTCTATAGCAAAAAATCAGCTATTTTTTAGAATGTTAAAATAATAATTTATGAGAGACAGAGAGAGAGAGAGACTTAAAAGGAGGATTATTTAACAGCTTAAAACATTATTACAAAATTTATGTTGCAAGAATTAAATGAAAATTTCTTTCTTGTAAGTCAATTTATGTTTACAAAAAATACATTTTATGGACATTTACTACTTTAGTCAATACTAAATTATTTCATTTATGCAGTCAAAATTAACTAGATATTTTTATTTTATAATAATTAAATGAAGAAACAAATTTAAATAATATGGTTAGGAAAATATTTTTTTAAAAATGCTTTCATTAAATTTACCACGTCTAATCATTTTCAATACAAATTTTTAATATTTCACTGCAGGAAGGAAAGTTACAAGAGAACTTAAATGCGTAAATAAATGAAAATATTAAAATATCCTTTGTATTGTTACCAATAAAGTGTTAAGATTTCCAAATTTTTTATATTTCATGTTTTTTTATGTCATTTTTAGGCGACCGATACATTTATTTCAATATTTGCTTAGAATTGTTGGAATAACACCTAAGCATATGTAGTAAGAAATATTTATATTTTTTAACGTACAATTAGTTCTGGAAATCATTCCATTTAAAACATTTAATGCGCACAAAAACTTATAGATTAAGAATTCTGAAAAAGAATTTCATCTTTAGTGTTTATTTGATTACCTATACTCTTTTCCGGTTAGTTAAATATGTTTTCCTTTTACTTTTTCTTTCTTTTTTTTGTAAATTAGGAAAACCTGAATGAATATAAACTTAAATAGAAACTTTTTTCCCTTATATGTGTTGAGACAAAATTAAAAGGCTTTTCTTTTATATCGTTGCTTTTATAATTTTATAAATAATTGCATAGTGATAGAAGCATTCTGTTGACTTTGAAAAATACTGAAATGGTTCAAATTAACTTATTATTAAACAAACTTCCGCTAACTGATTAATAAAAACATTTGAAATCACAACAATTTTATTTATTTGTAAAAATAAAGAATAATTAGATTTTCTGTTTTCACTATCAAAAATTTATAAAAGTAGATGAATTCGTACAATGCTTATAGTAACTCTTTTATAATTTGTTCAAGTAGTTCTGTACTTTTAAAATTATTAAATAGAAATTAATTTTTCAACGATCATTAAAATAATGAACTGAATACTTTTCAGCCATCCACCAACTTTCCAATATACTGCATGCTTGAGCTTAAATGTTTCAAGTCTTTGAAGTTATTAAATAGAATCCAACAATTTATATCACACATCCATATATACCACACATATTTATCCAACAATTTATATTACATAGGATCCTTAAATCAATACCATCGAAGTTTTAATTCAAATTCCAAATTCTATCCATGTCTGATTCAGAAAAAATGTATCAATTGTTCTTTTAATACTTTTTTTTTTCACGAGAGTTTGGTTGATTAATATTTGTATTATAAGTCTTCATATTTATTGATAATTGAAGTAGATTTCTTTGTGCTGTTAGAGGTTGATAGTAAAGTGGATTTAGATGATTAAGTTGAAAATGGAGCGTATATTGATAAACTACTCTTCTTTGCAGGATAATTGCATATTTCTGAATCTGTTTCTAAAGTAGAAGAATAAAAGACATTTGGTGTTCTGTTTCTTACTATTTGTCTTGCAGCTGGGAAAGTAATATTTGGTTTACATCTTGGTTGCAATTACTTCTTTCTTCAATATCCATATAGAACAAGATTTGTAAAATACTGCATTTGCACCAGTACAGTTACAATACTTAAAAATTTCCGAAATACAAGCATTAGCTTCATGACCAGATTGTGTAAATTTTCCATACATAGAATCAGTATTACTACATGCTTGTTGAGAGTTTCCATGTTTCTGACATTTAAAACACCCAAGAAGGTTACGAAAGTATGGACGAAGTTTGCAGTTCATATAGCCTGCTTTTATGGATTTTTTAATACAGGTGTCTGAAAAGTTAAGGCAATATGTTGGATAGGGATAGGGCCACCACCGTACTCAAGGAGTTTGTGCTGCACATCGTATAAGCATTTGACGTGCAACATAAACTCTCTTGATCACGTTGTTCTTCCAAAAATCCCGTTTCTGGAACATGTATGAAATCGGGGCTAGAAAGGACACCACGAGGACTCATTTACGGTTTTATTAAATGATGCTTTGATTGGAAATGAACCCATTTTTGTAATTACTGATTATCGAAGTTTCTTTTGTGTCACCTTCAAGATTCTCACGATATAGTAATTTTTTTAATGTTAGCATATTACCAATATAGATGATGTTAAAAGTTATTTCAACGGACGATAGTAAAAAATATGCCTGATTTAACAATTTAATACATGAATATACTTTCTTACATTTATATATATACCTACATATATACATATATATATATATATATATATATATATATATATATATATATATATATATATATATATATATATATATATATATATATGATATATATATATGATATACTATATATATATATATATACAAGCAGAAAAAAATTGAGTGAAAAACTGAATAAGTTTAATAGAACTATATATATTCTTGAAAAAAAAATGTTTTTGTAATATTTTAGTATTGTTTAATTTTTTATACTCTTTTTATTTGAAATAGAAAAAAAATTCTCATAACTCCTCTAGCAAATTTTATAAATTCCTAAATGAATTAGGATTTCTTCCCTATGAATCATTTTATAAGTTCCTTTCTTCTTCTAGTTGCTAAAATTACAGTGCATACTGATTGTACAACTAACTATATTTGTAGTCAATTTTCAATTTATATCATTGTTATGAAAACACTCTCTTATGCACAACAAAGTCTTGTACGTCAGATTGTACAGAACTATCAATAAATCACATTTATTCACATTTAATTCTTCTTATTTGTTTCAAATGGTTTCCTATTAAATAACTATATTTTTCAAAACAAAAATGCATAAACATATTTTTAGTTATATATTTAGTTAAAGTTAATAAATTTTTTGAATAAAAGATTATATACAGTTAAATATACAAAAAAGTAAATATTTTATTTTCATCAATTAATATATTCAGGCATTTGAATTAATAACTTCATAATTTAGCTTAAGCAAAACATTTTTATTTAACTTATAAATTTAACTAAATATACTAATATATTAAAAAATAAAATAATATCATTATATTTAAAAATATCCTAAATATACATTCGTACAGAAAATGTCCTATTAAAATATATGTCTGTAGAAAACAAGCACACAAATTTCTCTAAATATTTTATTTTGTTTTAGAGTATTTAAATGCAAATATAGAATACGGTATAATTAAAAATATTATTACTGTCACAGTGAATATTCAAGATGAATCATAATCGCTTAAGGAAAGTTATGGAAATTTATAAGTAAGACAACATGATTTTAAACTCAGTTCCTTCAGTTGGCAACTCTTCAAACATTCCCTTTTTATGAGATCATCATTTATTAAATTAAAGCAAGTCTGTATTATAAAACTATCACAGAAATGATTTTAAGCAATTGGCTACATGAAGACTCGATTATATTTAGAAAAAATATCAAATTATCTGAATATGCTAGAATAATATGCAAAAATGAGTAATAATAAATAAATTATTATTTATAAATGCTTCTACAAATGTATTCCTGAGCAAATAACTTTCAGATAAGAATAAAACTAGAGGTATCAAGTAAGTGGATATATAAGTACACTGTTTCTTCACTCATAGCACTGACAGTATCACAAATATTCCAGGAGAATAGCTAATATCTTGGTTTTGTACAATATCCTGTTTTTGGGAAGAATCAAAACAGAATTTGAAGATTAAAATGAAATTGTATTTTCAACCAAATATCCTGAGTTAATATGCAGACTATTTTTTTTATGTTGTAAATTATTCAACTGTGAAAGTATTAAGCATATTTTATTCCTTTTGATAATAGAAGAATCTGAAGATAAATATTTTATGTTACTAACTCATTTTGTGTTCAATCAATTAATCATAAATCATTTGTAACTGCAAATCCGTTCATTTGAATTTTAGAAACAGAATTTTGCATTTGTGTTTTTAACCATGCTTAAAAATAACTTCTTTGCTCTACGAAAAACTGCTATAGGCAAAAATAATGCAGCTACTAACTTAAATATCTTGTGCCACACAAAATAGCTAATTGAACAATATTCAAAAAGTAGGTGTCAAATTATCAGCTTTTCTTTGAACATTGATACAGTTTGCTTGCAATAACTAAGGTTTTTCATTTGAGAACACTTGAAAACCAAGGTGATAGCATCTTTTACTACCATAAAACCACACAGAATTGATTTTATGTTCATCTTAACATCCGATATCAATCCGAGAAAATGTATTAAATTATGTTATGACTAAGCTAATTCAACTAATATGGTATTTAATTACATTTCAAAATTTTGGATCCACCACTGAATATTTTTTTTACATTAAGAGAGTTTATTCAGTTAAATATGTAACCTTTTATTGTTAAATTATCTACTGAAAAATCAAAATGAATTACAATGGGAAATTTAAAAAAATGCTTATTATATGGACCGTCGCTTTCAACGAGTTTTAACTACGCAAGCAAATTCGTGAAAAAAAGAGAAAAAAACCACTGAAATATTTGTATGAATATTATACATAGTATTTCCTTGTTTTAACGTATAGTTTCAAAAGGAATTGAATATAGATATTATGATGCAATATTCTTTAAACGCAATTTTCATTATTTATTTCTGAGTTTTTTGAATTTTTCTTTTTGCATAAACAACGCAGAAGAATGACACTTGATTCGAAGAAGTCATATATTTGCACCAGAGACACTCCCAGCCATATACCAATGAAACCTCCAATATAACTGAAGGCCTCCACTGCCTGAAATTTAAAATAGTAAAATTAATCAGACTTTGGTATAGTAATGAATAAAATAGTTTAAAAACTATAAATATAAACAAATTTTGTTTATTAGAAACATTAATATTTTGAAATGTTTTTCTTGTACTCTTTTTAAATGATACTAAATAATTTCCATATATTTCAATACCTAACGCAGCATATACTTTCTTTATTAAAAAATTAAAAGTTGTATGAAACCATATGTGTAAGATTATTCGAACATAGGTAACATTTAATCTATTTTATTTTACGGATTAAATTTCAAAACACTCTTACTAAATGAAACACTCAAAATATTATTTGACTACAACATCAATTTACTGTATGCAATGATTTAATTACAATAAAAGTTTAACATTCTATTAATGCAGGGATAAGTAAACTGCGGCCCGCCGAAAGGTTTTATGTGGCCCTCGGATCAAATATTAATTTGTCGATCTGACGGAAATTAAAAGAAAAAATGATTTATATATTATGTATTTATTTCCTTCTCTACTTTTTTCTTTCTTTTTTTCGAAGGACTGATGACTTTTTTACATTCTCTATTTTTTACATTCTACAAAACACAAATCGAAGGAAATAGCAAGCATAGACAGCCATAATCGTTAGTGTTAAAATCAGTAGTTCTTTTTTTAGTTATAACATTAATATCTCACGCCCAGAAAATCAGTGCTATGTTTGCTTCATCTTATAAATGTGAACAAATTTTTTCCACTGTGAACTTTAGATGGAATCACTTCAGAAATAGACTGACAAATAAGCGTTTAGCTTCTTTCGTTGTTGTTGTTTCCAATCCCCGTGATCAGCAAAGCTGAATCAGGTCCATGGGTCCATTCAACCTAAAAACGTCAAGCACCAGAAGGGGATCCCGAATCAGATCGTGCTTGGTAAGCCCCAAACAAGATAAAATGTGGTCAGGAGAGGCCTGCACCGAAGAACACTTAGTGCAGGTCCCGTAATGATCGTTACCGCCTACGAAAGTTATGGAAAGCAGACGGTTGCTAAGAAAACGTGCAAGTGCAGTTTGATCGCGTCTACTGCAGCCCTGAGCCAAGAAGCCACCAGCACACCTCACCTGGCACCAAGGATGCACTGGTGGGACAATCCAGGTAGCCATGGTATTTGCATTAAATTTAGAAAAAAGCTCCATATGAGTAAGAGAAGCGGCAGGCGTGGTGAAATCACTTGCACCGGCTCTAGCCAAACTGTCCGCAATTTCATTACTAGCAAAA
This sequence comes from Latrodectus hesperus, assembly GCA_037975125.1. Lineage (NCBI taxonomy): Eukaryota > Metazoa > Arthropoda > Arachnida > Araneae > Theridiidae > Latrodectus > Latrodectus hesperus. The sequence continues at coordinate 75,614 of JAJQOW010000095.1, forward strand.
TCCACATGGGACGGAATCCTCTGAAAGTGGACATGATGACCATAGGAAAGATGTTTTAGTTTCCTGAGGGTGTCTGCACAGGTACTGTCCCTCACATGATGCCAATGGGCCAAATGCTGAATAGCACTTGTACTTTCAGAAAATATTTCTTCTGATTCTTCAGACTTCTATATTTCTATAATAGATTTCTATACTCAGAAATATTTGTTCAAACTTCTGCCACCGGTGCTCCAGGTCCCTGGCCATAGAAGCTGCATCTTACCCCACTTATGATTAATTCACGCTTCTTTCCTTAAAATTAGTACACCTCACTTCAAACCTCAATATAAGAAACTTTTACAAGAGAAATTGCAATTTCATTCATCTCATTAACATGTTTAAATTGTAAAACTTGTATATAGTTTTTAAAATTTAAGAAACATTTATTTTGGCCCACATACTTTTTTTTCGATTTTTGTCCTGCAACTGAAAATATTTGCCCATCCCTGTACTAACGTAATATCAAATTGATACGAGAGTTCATATGAATTGATGAGTCATAAATGCCTAGATAACATTAGTAAAGCGAAAAAAAAAGTTATTTTTCTTTTTGCTAATGTTGCCCTGACATGTATCAAAGTAAATTAAGCTTCCTCTAACTACAATTATTTTTAAAATTTATATTTAAAATAATTATTTTTAATATAGTACATTTACTAACGCAGAGCATTCAGATGATCAGATAAACTATCAGGATTCAGCTACGTATCAACTGTTGTTGATACTTTTGCGACAATGGGTATAGTTGCTTATATAGTGGCTGAGAATTATTTTTAAATTGTAGTTAAAGTTCAAATTACTTATCATCAACTAAAGTATTCGTCACCTAAAAGCTGCTTATGTGTATATAAAATAACAACAGAGGAGTTCCAAGCTGAAAAATGTTATTATAATATAAGGGAATTATCTGCAGCAGTATAAAACCATGAGCGGTTTTACATTAAAATGATGATTATTTATATGCAACATGCGTAACGAAAAAATATTTCCAAAAATATAGAATATTTTATTCTTAATGTCATTAATTTTTAAGTATATTAAACATGATTATGACATATTAAACATTTAAAATTTCTCAGAATAGTTAAGATTTTTTTTAAGTAAATGCAATATAGGTTGTTATATTTGAAAAAGATTTAGGCATACAAAATAATGGACATTATGCACTATCAAGGATTTACAAGTATAAATTCACCGCAATATGCTTTAAAATACATACTAATTGCATTTCTAATCATATTAAAAATAGTTACAAATTTTACGATATTTTTATGTATTCAAACTGCATTTGTCGTTTTTAAAACATATTCTGATATTTAACATAATTTGTTTTTAAACAAATTTTGTTAAATTTCACATGTTCTGAAAGTTTTGAAGCCATCCAATGTATGTATAAATCAAATTAGTATAAAAAAATTCATAGTAAACGTATACTTCATAAAAATCATTAATAATATCAAATTAACATAAAAATATTGAAGCTGCGTACTTGATATTGAGGTCTATGTGTGAAACTTAAGACATCAGTGTCACGTATATCAATGTCAACATAAATTTTAGTCCTAAAAATGAAAACATATTTAGTTGCTTGAGTTATCTTAGAATAAGTTAATTTAATTAGTGTATAATGATAACAAAATTAATGAAAACGTTATGTTAAAATATTTATGTTTTCCAAAGTACAACATGTGAATACAGGGATTCCATTATTTCTATGGTCCATTTTGTTGTGATATAGCTATTTAAGTGAGAAAATGAGATGAACGTTATTTATTTTTTATAGAAAAATTTATTTTTTATAAATTCAATTAAGACATGAAATGTTCAATCAAATAATATTACAGAAAATTCTGACAATTTATATTTTCTTTTAGGAAACATATTAACCACATTGATTTTTCCCTTTCCATAAGTAAAATATTTCTGTTTAGTAAAAATATTTTTTTAATTAAAATATAAAACATTTAGCTAAAAGTAAAATTTTATATGAGCTTTTAGATTATTTTATAGTAGTGGGCGACATCATTTAATGTGAGGAAAGATCAGTCAGAGTTATAGATTAATAATCTTTTTAACTTATTTTTATTGTCAAAACATCTCATAAGTCTTAATTTGCAAGAGAAATGTGCATTCAAAGACAATGTATTTTCCTTTTTTTGCAGAAATTTTGAAATTTTTATCAAGTACTCTATATTTTTATATCTTGTTCAATTTCAATATAATTTTTGTTTACAAATATCAAACAAATTAAATTTTTTAACGTATCGAACATTTTAATTCATTTTATAAAAATAAGAAAATATAATTATTCAAACTCCTTAAAACTTGCAATTATATGTTTTTGGATATTGAAAAAAAGTTTTATAGCCTCCAATAGACTCTCCAGTACTATATAGTTTTACAATAGTGATCAAATATATTCTTAACAATGTATACGTATGTATAAGTATATTGAAATCTACAATATACTTATACATCATTGTAGATTTCACACTTAGAATTATTAAATACTTGTCTGACTAAGACACATTGTCACACTTGAAAAAATAATCTGATACACCATATTCTTTAAAAATTACCCGTTAATTTGCTTAATTTCCATGTTAATTTAATCATTGTTCCTCATTCTGTTTTTTAGGAACAATTCATTCATTCAATTTTTTAAGAACAATTCATTATGCAATTGATTTAAATTTAATGTCCTAACTTAATTGGAATAAATTGAATATAACAATTTTTAATTTCAATATTTATTTAAAATTAAACACTTTAAGCGAATTTTATTAGTAATGAATTTAAAAATGTGTCTATTCTAGAGTTTACTAATCAGTAAATTGCATTTTAGCAATGTTACTCTAAATTGGGAATTGTTGTAATATTATATTTCTCTGTTAAATGTAAAATATTAGTCTTTATTGACACAGCACCATCATTAAGTCTTTTCAAAATAATTTTTATGAAAAATATAAAAAAAAAACAATAAAAATCTTAAAATAAGATTTATTACTTACAAATCTGTATCGATAGTACTGTTGGTACGCTATAACGGAAGAAAAGTTTATGTTATTTATGTGAAAATATTTTAAATTATGTGAAATATATAGTTTATAAACATAAATAAAGAATTTCAGATTATTTACAATGAAGAAATATCTTAATCATTAAAAATAACAGGTCGAAAATAAATTTACAAAAATTTTTATTGATTTGACTTTTATCATATTGAAATTTATATTGTTATAACAAACTCTTCAAATCTTTCTTTGAAGGTAAATTTCTCAATATATATTCACACAAATTTTACAAAAATATCCAAGTCATTACCGCTGAAATAACATTATTTTTAATCAGTATTTCCATTTAATTATAAAATAACTTGTAATAAGATACAACCAAATTACAATCTTGATATGATCGTTGCTATGTGTACACTAAGAGAAATTAAGCATTGTTGACAGATTAAAGGTTCTTATTAATTTGGACCATGATTGAATAATTCAAGATTCAATATGAGTTCCATTATGCATATGTTCATTATTATAACTATTATTTAACAAATCTTTTCTAATAGATATAGCGTCCTTTTTTTTAATTTTTGAAAATATAATATTCTATATTACTAAAAACAAAATTTGTTTTTTTTCGCAATTAAATACACATAAATATCTTATTTTTTAATTGTGTAATAAATTTTGTTGTGTTATAAACCTTTGTTGTTGTTGTTATTTATTCCAGATATGCTCCAATTCCATAACTTGACCAACTCCACAAGTCTATAAACAATCAGGAAATCCCAAAATATAAGGGTCTTAGAAAAAGCTTCTTCCAAGTCAAAATCCAAGCAGTTCAAAATATGCTCAGGCAATGCCGGTTCAGCTTTGCATTTTGTGCACAGATTAAAATTCTTTTGAATCTGTACATATTTGAGGGCCTATATCTGACCACTGACGAAACGTGAAATACAAGTATGATGGCCTCTAGTTCAATCAAAATAAAGGAGCCATCAGGGCGTTTTCTAAGATACCAATTATGAGTAAGTGGAACCCTCCAGACATCCATAAACGTTTCATTTTTACCCCCACTAAAAACCTTATTAAAGGTGGATGGCAAATCAGGATATGAAGGTTCCAAAAAAGCAGTCTTAGCCTGCGAATCAGCAATCTCGTTTCTTTTAATGCCGACGTGTAACGGGATCCACTGAAATTAAAAATTAATCCCAAAACTCTTTGAGAGCTTATAGCTCATATTCAATACTGAAATTTCAGCTCCGTCACCAACCTTCATCCAATTGTTTAGGTGCTGGATTGAAGACTTGATATCTGTCAGAATCCATATATGCTCAGTTCAAGCTCAAGTCTAACTTTTAATGTCAAGATAATATTAGAAATTCCAGTTTGAAGTTTAATTGTGAATAGCAATCTTGAAATTTGAATATCAGTATTTTATGACTGTCCAGAACTGACTGTTTCATTTTAATGTAACATTAATATGATGGCTTTTAAAAATAAAGCAATAAAGATAAGCATTTTGATATTTAAAAGTAATAATAATTATTTATAAATTTTTAAAAATTAGGCAACCTAAAACTTTCCACATATACTCATATAGTTTAAAATAATTAATGAATTATTAACAAGAATAAAAGGATACATAATATAAATGTTTAAAGTCTTTTAATATAGAGACTGATCATAAATGGTGAACGAATTTAAAGATTCAAACACTATTTATTTTAAAATTATAATTTCAATTATGAGTAAATTACTTTAATACATCTTAAGGAATGTACTGAACAATATTCTTTAGGAAGATTATCTGTATGTTAAACATATATCTGTATATAAAGTTTGATTTTTGCCCATTTTAAAAATTAATTGTTCTCGTAAAAAGAGACTTATTGTAAAACGACTTTATATTCATTAATGCAATGGTGAAAATTATTGTTCAGTAATAACTTTGATTTATCTGTAGTAACTTTTGGTCACTTTTAAGCAACGTCTAAAATAACATTTTAAAGTAATATGAATATGTGAATATGTTAAAGAGCATTTCTTTAATATTTAGAATAAATTCATGCTTGAGTTATGCAACAAGGTAGACACTGTTTTCGATTTAGAACATGTTGAATAATCTAAATTGCAACATTAACATTAAATTGCAAATTTAATTGTGGTGTTTAATATTAAAACAAAATAACTTTAAATGTAGATTGCTTATCATATTTCTATTATTCATTTATATTTTACTATCAACTGTTTTATCTGTGTTATGAGATTTTTTTACGTTGCCATAAACAAAATGTGTTTTTGCTTTACTATAGATAAACATTCCAAGCCTTAGCATTCAATGAAAGCCTCAGCTATTTTATTATTATTACAATTGTATTTTAGGAAATAGCAAGTGAATTTAAAAAAAATAAGTTATAAGTTTATGTATGTAAATAAAGTTGAAAAAATGTCTGTACTTACAGACATATCAACAAATCGATCTTGAACTTCATACGTATATTTAACATAGCTATAATGAAATAGAAAAAACTGTAGAAAAACATTATAGTGCATTTAAGTAATAATAATAAAAGTAATAAGAATATATATTTTTTATCCTTATTTTCACTCTTACTTTTACGAATTCAAATGATATATTTCTTGTTATGGCACAAGATTAGGTTTAAAATTATTATACATACAGTAGATGCAATATTAGTAAAATGTATTTTCTAGTTTAACATTAAACTGATATAATCTTTAAAACAATCATGATTTTAACATAGAAACATATTTAGAAAAGCAAACTAAGTGATGGAGGGGAAAATAAAGTTTCACATTTTGTGCATGATGACACATTAAAAATCAATTTATAAATCATAATATAAAGCTGTATAGTAAGTTTTATAATTTACACTTTCTACTATCATACTCTAATTAAATTCTGAACACAAATCACGATATTAAACTAGAAATCACTCTATTAATGTTTCACATAAATTATTTTAGAATATTATTATTACAATCATAAAGTATCCTCATTTTTATATTATCAATATCTATATTTAGTTATATGTAAATGAGTTTTATGTAAAAAAAATGAAAAGCTAATTTTAGCAAATTATTATCAATTGTAAAACAATAATAAAGATGAAAACTGTTATGATTTAGAATGGCAGAGAAAACAAAGAAAACAATGCATATAATATATGTAACACATAAAAATACATTAAGTAAGAAGTAAAAATAATACATAAAAAATAATAACATTTAAAGTTATATAAAAATATTGTTTCGAAAGAAATAATGAATTCTCCATGAAACTAATATATATATACGTTATATACTAGTTTCATGGAGAATTCATATACGTTAATGGAGAATTCATATACGAATATATAATACGTTAATATATTTTAATATATAGAGACGTATACAAACATTGTACAAATAATTCTCTTTCACACACACACTCACCCACACAAGCAGTTAAAAATATAAAATTCTTATGTTTACATCTGCATAGAATTCTTATTTTTATCCCTATTTCTATTAAAAAAACAAGTAGTAAAACATATAATCAGTTTAAAGATTGGTAGGAATACAAAACTCCATGTCTCAAATAAAACTGTAAATTTAAATTACGATGATTATTATATATATATATATATATATATATATATATATATATATATATATATATATATATATATATATATATATATATATATATATATATATATATATATATTATTGTTCATTTATTTATATGAAGTAACTGTTCATTAGTTCGTTGATAACTCAATTAAATTTCACTGTTCAAAATATAATCATTTCACGGAAAATATATTAATTAAATTAATTTTTAACATTTTGAGTTAAATCTTATGTAAATATATAAATCATAAGAATACTTATGCAATATTGATCAAAAAATTTAAACATAATATAAAATGGAAATAAATAAAAGTGATCAGTAACATTAGAATCATAAATATGATATTGTTTTTTAGCACTAATTAAATTATATTCGTTAAGCTATTAAAATTTGTATACTCAAAGTTGGTTTTTTAAATTAAATAAATTTAGTTCATATATTTTGCTTCGTAAACTTATCCATATTAAAGAAATAATTAATTCATGTATAAATTATTCAGTTACATAGTCATAGATATTAGATTTATCCAAAATTTATTTATTCTAGCTAAAACTAATAAAATAATTAGAATTTAAATCAAACAAAAATCAAACTTCGATGCTATAACCTAAAAATAAACCAATAGCAGAATTTGTAAGGGCATATATGATAGTAATTTGGCCTTACATATATGAAGTTAATAATATTCGAGTATGTTTATATTGGGCTTCTAATTCATATATTTATAAAAGTTCATGAAAATATTTTTATGTAATATAACAAGCCCCATGTAAGAAACGACGAACACTAGACCCAAAGGTTATGGAACAATGGTATATTGCACCAAATTGGTAATGGAATATATGTAGAAACACTCAATTTGGATTATGGTATTTATTGATTGCAATATAGATATTTACATAAGAAAAATGCATATATTATTTACAATAAAAAAAACTCAGCTGGAAAAGTAAATTTCTAGAAATTCACATTATGTGGTTAAATGTTATAGAAACTAATAAAAAGGAGTTTTAATAAGATATATGCCCATCACAAGCTTGAATCTGTTAACGACATGGATTTCCCATGTTCTCAGATAAGTTATTGGTTACCTAAATGGGAAGTGAAGACCAGGCTTGCTCTCCTGTCTAGTCTTCATTTCCCTACTCTCTCTCTCTCTCTCTACTACTATCTCTTCTCTTTTCCAGCTTTCCTACAGACCATAAAGATCATATTTAAAGCAACAATCTGTCTACTAAGATAGTCCAATGGATGATCTATAGATTTCTGGTTATGAGATTGAGCTGGCCATTCCACTCGATCTCAGATACTTCTCAACATCTTTTGCTTGGTGTGGTGATGTGTTATCATACGTCAGAATGTAATCATTCCAAATTGCAAGTGGATCAAGGATCTTATCCCGATATCTCCCACAAGTCACAGTTTCTCCCTATAACACATACAGGTTAGTGTGATCAATTGCTGCATCCAATATTCTAGAATTAAGTTAATTTTATTTTTCGACAAACATTTTTTTGTTTGCAGCCTTATGCTTTGTTCTCTCCAAATCAGCACACGTCCTGAATAGTCGTTCATGTAAATCTGGACTTATTTGTAAAAAATGCATAAACTCATAACTGTCTGGTCCAAGAAATGTGTCCTTTTCTCCGAAAATAAGTTGGCCCTTCTTTGTCCTCCGATAAAGGGAGACACACAGAATAGGTGACTTTGCAAAGAGTTCTGCATTGGAAGACGCTTTTGCACCATGCTAGTGAATATTCTTATTTCTTATTCTATGCAGTGGCCTGCAACAGGTTGCGTCACAGAAAGGATCCTTTCCATATTACCGAAAGAGCTATTAAATGGATTTCTACTAGATCTTATAGCTCGTGGTTGTTCTGGAACACGATTTTTGGTCACCGAAATTTCCGTTTGATATTGATTCCAGAAATGGTGAATCATACTGTGAAACACAAAAAGGCGCTTAGGAGAACCAGTCTGTGACATCGTATTTTACATCCATCCGTTCACCCACCCGCCACTCTAACAAATGGGTCAATCGGTATCTCTCAGACATTTAAGGGCCCCAATGATTGTCTTCAACGAATCTGCTATCAAGTGCTTGAAACCAACAAAAGTTACATGCGTAATTACAAAAGCCTGATGTTTGGAAATTTTCCTTTCACTTCTATATACACGTTCTTTTCTATAAAAATGCTGTATCTAGAAATGCTGTAGCATAAATTTACATAGATTCTTTTATACCAGTTATATCAAGTATAAGTTTTATATTCGTTTCCTTTTCTATAGTAAGCTTAAAAAACATGTTGTTTCTTAATATTTGAAGGCCATTACTTACATTATTAATATATCAATTTAATTTTATTAAGTTACTTAACATATATCAAAAAAATTATTGCATTTCTCTTTGGAATATTGCTTTTCCTGAATATTCACGTCAATTTTACCATTTGAGTAGAAAAACAAAATAATTATGCCTAAACCTCGTGAACTAAGTAAGAATGCAAATTTCTATGTCTTACACTGTATGCAAACTCCTTGACGATTCGCTTTGCAGCCATTATCTCTTCCATTTTTACACATTGGACGGAAAGGATAATATCCTGAAGAGTGGAACATCAAGATGTGATGTTCCACTGTTTTTACCGGCTAACGTGTCTTGTAATGTAAAAGTTAGTTTTCCTGTTACTTTTTAGAAGAAGAAACCAAGCAAGGGACTCACGAATATGGCCTAACAATTCCATATGACTAATTTTATTTGGAAAATATTGCTATCATGACCTTTTTAGATGTACATTTAAACACATCGGATCTTTGAATGGGTCAATTTATATTTCAATGCTTTCTGCATACGAGAACAATGACATCGTCAATCAACCGACAATGAATTTAAATATTGAACCTAATATACATAATTTCGATGAATAATTGTATATTCACATGGAATATAAGACACATTATAATAATAGATGTTTATTATGAAAGCCATGTTTATTATGAACATGGCTTTCATAATAAACTTTATAAACCATGTTTATTATGAAAATTACACAATTTAACTGAAAATTTAAAAGCAAGATAAAATAAGGTATTTAAATTTAAAACGTAAAAATTCCTTTGTTTCTCTATGCTTTTTAAATAGTAATTATTTAATTTTGTTCAATAGATATTTTAAAATAAAATTCAATGCAATTGTTCATAAATTCATGGAGCTCATAAAAGTTTTACAAAATTTAAAGTCCATATTCATAACAAAATATTCTCTTAAAACTAATGTTTATAGTTGAATACTTAAAAAAAAGAGTATTCGATACTAAATTTCACAAAATTTCATGTAAAATTTTAGGAGAAAAAGGAAATTAGGTAGAATAAACCTACTGAGTTTTTGGAAAAAAATATGAAAATGTGTTATGATGTTGGACTTTAGAAACATCAATACATGAGTTTAAAAGAAACATATTCATTTAAAATTACTTCTCCTAAATGAATATTTTTAGGAATATAAAAAGTAATATTGTCAGAACTTTATTTTTTCGAAAGATAGCAGCTTATTTTACTTTTTTATATAAAATCAACCAGAATGGAAACTACTTTGATTTAAATTTCCTTTCAAACATCGCATTCTAAATACATTTTTCAAAAATACCAGTGACAAATTCATTTTATCATAAAAAATGATATTATTGCCACCAAATATTTTCAAATCTATTTAAAAAAACGAGTCTGCAATTCTGACGATAGAAAGTTATTTTGCATAGCTTCCAATTTTGGAAAAAAGATAATTGGAATAATTTATGAGTTTACATCACAATATTTTTCATGCAGATTTTAGTGATTTAAATTATTTTGCTGTAGCCGAATTTCATTCCTTTTCGAAATCACTTCATTCATTTTTATTTTGAGCTTCATTGAATAATTCGTCATTTTTTGGTCATATTTTATCATACTTGAAAACATATTCACCTATGTTTACACGTAAAATAATACTAAGTTTGATATAAATTGCTTTTAATAATAGTAAATTATGCTTAACAAAGTTTTATATATGTAATGAAAGCAATAATTTAATTTCTCCAGTTATTTACGATGACTTGTTTGACACATTAATAAAAATATTAATTTAACTATAAGTTGTTTAAAAATGTAGGGTGAAATAAGTATAAAATAATAAAATATAATGAAATTATTAATTTCTTAAGAACTTAATACATTTTTAAGCACATTATCTAAAGTGTTTTTTCAAAGTAATCGTATTTAACTGCATTGTGGATTGCTAGAAGCAAATACTGTCTCCATGACTGGTTAAATATTTTTCGATAAGATTTCATAATCTTAGAAGCAAATACTATTTCTTTCACTAAGGATATATATTTTTTATATAATCTCGTATAATCTTACCTATAGTTCTAATCTACTGTCTCAAAATATTACAGACCATATAACAAAACATGACGCAGAAAATTTCCATTTATATTAAATAATCATTTTCAATTTATTTCAGGATTATATATTTAAATCTGACTCTTCATTTGTTTCTGATTTTTACAATGACACATTAATGCAAATAGATGACTAATAAATTTTAGAAATAAACCTTTATTATAAATAGGATTCATTTTGCGTAATTTTTATCATTAATATTCAACATAATTTTAATGGGTTATAAAATATAATTATTATATTGCAATTTTACTGGCAATACAATTTAAAAATTATTTAATAAGTAATATCTGTGATTTTAATTACTCTTAACTAATCCATATTTTGTAAATTCATGATAATTTCATGTGATTGTATGATCATAGTTCTCCATTATTTGCCGATAAAATGAGCTAATTCACCATGAATTAATCAATGATGTGCATTAAATATGTTATAAAGTGATTTCGAAAAAAAAACTAATTAATTCAATACTGACAGAGTGAAATATTTTCTGTACATAAATTTGTGTTTGTAATAATATTGTAGCTAGTAATACATTATCATAAATTTCATGCAAGTATCAAAATATAAAGTAAGTGTGATTTCATTGTACATTTTTTGACACAAAAGTACATAAAGAAAAGCAAAATAACAAATCTTTCTTAAATAATAAGCAAATTAATAGTAACCTAAATAAAAATGAATAATTTGATACACAATTTAAAATTATTTTTTAAAGTGCATCTTTTCTTTCTAAAGTGCATCCTTATTCAATTAAAATTTAATTATGATTAAAACTTTAATTTTTTCTTAAGAAATCGATAGAAAATTAGCGTTTTTCTTACTTACTAGCATTCTGCTTTACATTCCGTCAAACAATTTCGCATTTCAACCCAAATGTTAAAATATTCTGAACACTTTCTAACATGGTCGAAGAACACATCTGAAATTTAAACCAGAAACAAAAATTTATTGTTCTAAAGAACTTCTTAGTTAAAGCCAGTGAATTAAGATAAGTAAAAATGTCTGTTAAATTTTTATTTTTACTATTTCAAATATTTAATACTGATAAAAAAAAACATTTTATTGAAAAATTCAGAAAGAAAAGTAAGACAAATTAATAATTAATATGTAATATTAATCATATAATTTTTAATTAAATATTTAGCTGAAAAATAAATATTTTAAACTGATAAATTAATAATAGCATTCATCCAAATGCTGAACTTCATGCTTGATCATCAAATACATTTCATATAAATTTTATTAAAATAGTTTTTATAGCATAAACAGAAAAAAATTAACCACCATCCCATTATAAGACCCGTTAGAACTTAGTAAAAAGAAGACCCTATCAAAACGTTTGAAGATGAAGAAACCCGTTATAATTATATCATGTAAAATACGATACAGTAAAAACCTTAATAGCAAGTTGAAGCTATTTGTGAGCTAAATGTTTTTTGTAAGCCAGTGGAAAATCGCATATGACTTTTATGAACATAAATAAATTAATAATTAATTATAATGAACAGAAACGAATCAGAAAGTACACTACTGGCCATTAAAATTGCTACACCAAGAAGGAATGCAAATAGCAGAACGATATTTATTGGACACATACATTATAGTGGAAAGAACAAGTGATTAGATTTACAGGTAATTAGGATGTATAGATCTTGAGAAATCATTACCCAGAGCAGCCACCTCTGGCTGCAATAACAGTATTTATCCGCCTGGGTATGGAGTCAAACAAAGATTGTATGGCATGTACGGGGATCTCAGTCCATGCAGCTTCAACACTATGCCATAGTTCATCGACAGTAGTGGATGGTGAGTGATGGCGTGCCAATCGCTCGGCTACCATTGACCACACGTTCTCAATTGGTGACAGATCAGGAGAACGTGCCAGGGTAACAGTTGAACCTGTTCTGTATCAAGGAAGTTCAGAACAGTACGGGCAACATGTGGTCGTGCATTATTCTGTTGAAACAAAGCAAGAGAGGCCTTGAAGATAGGGCAGAGCCACGGGCCTTAACACATCGGAAATGTAACGGTTGCTGTTCAAAGTGCCGGTAATGCGAACAAGAGGTGATCGAGACGTGTATCCAATGGCATCCCATACCATCACTCCAGCAGATGGGCCAGTATGGCGATGTCAAATGCTTATAGGCATTTCTTCTTGTTACACGAGGCATTACAACAACTTTCTTTTCCGAAAACAACATTGAAACGGAAATTGAGTATGAGAAAACTGCTATTAAATCTCTGGTTTTATACACATTGTAGATGTCGCTACTGTCGCCTGCTTTGTATGAATGCGCTGAAAATCTAATCATTTGCATATCACAGCAAGTTCTACCTGTCATGCAAATTTCACGTGTGTATTGTGCCGCTTTCCTGGTGTAGTAATTTTAATGGCCAGTAGTGTATACACATTTCAATGATAATATTATGTTAACACATTTCATCTGTTTGGAATATAATTTCTTAGGCATTTTGGGAATTAATTATAACTAAAATACATCTTAAATTAATTAGTCTTCATTAGAATATCATCTAATTGCATAGTGTATATTATTTTCTCACTAAATTATGTTATTTCATCCTTCACATTTATGATCAGAGACACACATATATCTATATAAATGAAACCTCATACAGTGTGTCTCTCGAGGTTTTTGCAAGGGCCTGGAAAGAAGCTTATATTCGTATATTGCTTCCTATATTTTATTAGATATAAAGCTATGTTTCTTTCAGGAGAAATATTTCTGCGCTTGTAAATCTTAATATACTCTAATTTAAATTCACTCTGTTATTGCTTATGTCACGTATAAAATGAAGCTATAGCTCTGTTCGATTCAAAAGCATAAATGTGTGGCTTTTTATGTAAGCTGTGATCATTAAATCACCTCAAGAAATTGGTGATAAAATATGACAGGCATGGAACTTTCTTTCTTTAAACATTTCCAATAACGTTATTTTTTAAATAACGGTGTTTAAAACTGTTAAAAACCTAATATTTTTAAGTATTAAAGCAAATTTGTTTTGTTTTTTTCAGTTATAACTATTCATTTATGATGGGAAAAATTTAGAAAGCGTATGTATGGAGTTCTATTACCATGATGAAAATTGTTCAATTTTTCCACACTTCATTCTATTTACTTTTAGCTTATTTACAAATCAAACTCCATTTCCGGTTGAAAATATCGTTCATATAATGTTTAGCAAATTAAAAATATCTCTAAAAGTAAAAATGCCAATCCCATTTCATAAATTTTTCGATTTTTCGGTAAATATTAAACATATGATTTTCAAAACAAGCAATGGTTTAGGTTTATACAAATAAATTTTTAAGAAACAGGTTAATAAATCAGTAAATATATAAAATAGCTAATACATTAACTCCTATAGTATTACATCAGAGCACGCATTACCATATTCCATTAAATTAACTGTAAAAAAGTTACAAAAATTGAAGTAAATCGTAAAATTGAAGAAAACGAGCTGAAGTTTTTATCAATTCATATTTGCATACTCGTCTTCCCAAATTAGCATTATCTTCGGGGGACTTTAACATTTTTTTGATAGAAAAACAATTTAATTCTAACAGAACTATAAAAAATAGAATTGCAGGATTTAAGTTCTCATGTTTTGCCGGATTTAATTTCTCTTAACCTTGCCATTTAAATGCAAAAAATCTTAACAATTATAGGCAATATATCTATACAATTTAGTGAATAATATAATTACAAATTTATTGGCGTCATCAGCAATTATTGATTTCGCACAATCTCTATATTTCTCGCTCTTTATATATATATATATATATATATATATATATATATATATATATATATATATATATATATATATATATATATATATATATATATATATATATATATATATATATATATATATATATATATATACAGGGTGATTATAAAAAAACTTTGCCAACATCTGCACTTCTAGCGTCCATTCTATTTAACCGATCAAGATGATACTTCAAATATAGTTCTTTTGAGATATGCGCTCGAGATTCTGTGAATGGCAACACAGTGGCCCTCGCGGTTACAGTTATAGTGACAAAAACTTCAAATTTTCGAATGGCAACGCCTAATTTTTACCATCACAAAATGTTCAGCACATGCGAAAACCATAAATAGCGTTGAAACGGTACCGATATGTCCGAAAACCGACGTGTTATACACATACAAACAGTTCTTCAAGGCGCACGGAGGAATAATGCATACGACAGAGACAAGACACTGCTCAATGATGAGAACACATAGAGAAAAAAATCTTTATTAATTTCAAACATTTTCCACATGAGTGCCATCACAGGCAATTACGCATTGCATGCGGGAGACGGTGGACAATGTCGCTGCACGCAACATGGCACGAGGGATATTTACAATCTCACGCCGTATAGAATCCTTTAAGTCCGACAATGTTTGAGGATTACAGAGATAAACTCTGGATTTGAGATAGCCCCAAAACCAGAAATCCATAGGCGTCAGATCTGGGGATCACGCAGGCCACGGAAAAGGATAATAGCGTGAGATGATGCGATCACCAAAATGCTGATCCAGGAGCCTTTTAACTGACCTCGCTATATGTGGAGGTGTGCCATCTTGCATCCAAACAATGTCATTGAGTGCATTCAGCCGACGCAACTCCGGTAAGACATAATTTTTCAGCATGGCTGCATACCGAGGGCCCGTTACAGAACATGTTGCAGGGCCAGTCGGGGTCGTTTCCTCAAAGAAGAATGGGCCCAGAACAAATGTAGCTGTAATGCCGCACCACGCAGTCACTTTGGCGTCAAATAATGGTACTGGCGCCACAGCATGAGGATTCGTCTCTCCCCAGTGCACACAATTCCTTGTGTTAATGCTGCCATTTAAGGTGAAATGCGCCTCGTCCGTCCATAGTATGCGAAGTGGCCAGTCGTTATCCGCATCATATCGTAACAAAAATGCATTTGCGAAGTCCAGACGTTGTTGTGGGTCACCCGGCTCCAACATCTGGACGCGCTGGAACCGATAGGGAAACATGTGAAGTACCGAGCGCAAGAGCTTGCGGACCGTTGAGTTCGGAATATCCAACACGCGCGCTATGCCTCTTGCGGTTTCTGTGTGTCCTGCAGTCACTGTATGGTGCACTTCCGTGACAACGTCCTCAGAAACAGTTGGCCGTCTGGAGCGCTGTTTGTCACAGGTGCAGCCTGTATCTTCGAATTTCCGCACTAAATCACGCAGAGCTTGCAGAGTACATGGGCCGCGTCGTTGTCGATGATTGCGGCGATACACACGCAAGGCTTCCGCAGCGTTCATCCCATTTTGGTAATAGAGTTTGATCAATTCACCGCGAACTTTCCTAGGAAGACTCATATCGTCGGCATGTGCGAGTTCCCGAATGACGACTTCGCATACCCGCTTGGTATTTTATAGGTTTCCTACGCTGAATATCTGGCGACCGGCGTTCTGTGATTGGTTTCTTGACTCTGTCACATGCAAATTTATTGCGTGCGCCCAGATCGTGTTTTATTGGCCGGTTTTCAGAACTCTTTTTTGTGTTTGCAGAACACGTCCGTTTTTAGACATATCGGTACCGTTTCAACACTATTTAGGGTTTTCGCATGTGCTGAACATTTTGCGATGGTAAAAAGTAGGCGTTGCCATTCGAAAATTTCAAGTTTCTGTCACTATAACTGTAACCGCGAGGGCCACTGTGTTGCCATTCACAGAATCTCGAGCGCATATCTCAAAAGAACTATATTTGAAGTATCATCTTGATCGGTTAAATAGAATGGACGCTAGAAGTGCAGATGTTGGCAAAGTTTTTTTATAATCACCCTGTATATGTATATATATATATATATATATATATATATATATATATATATATATATATATATATATATATATATATATATATATATATATATATATATATATATATATATATATATATTCATGTTACAAAAAGAGAGGATAGAGTAAAAACCAAAATTTCAACCAAGGCACATATAAAATGTCTTTCTTAACTGATAGTTTAAGTATTTTTCAGAATTTTTTAACTTAATAAAAATGCTGTGTAATCACTTATCTGTATTTTTTACTGAAATTATTAGCAATAAATGTAAAAAAAGAAAATATGCAAAATATTTCAATCATGGAAAATAGAAAAATATAATTAAAACAACAAAATTGAATAATTTTCTACCATTCTTTTTTATGAAATTATTATATCAGGTTGGTGGAATTCAATGTAAGCAAATACAAAAGCATATGGATTATATTCATTTGATGAATAGATTTTGAAATAGTGTATAAATATTAAGTATATTTTGAGGGTAGAATTTCATAGATTATATATAAACCATTGTAATTTTCTTACGAAATAATTAAATAACATTAAAAAATTTCCCTTTCATTGTTTTTTGTTACAATTAGTTATAAATTGTTTTTTTAATATTTCGGTAAAGAAACATATAATTATTATCAGGTAATATTTAACATGCTATTATTTTAGTCACTTATAATTCTGTTTGAACTCCAGTGTTTGAGATCAGTAGTTTTACTCTACTTCGAGACAAGATCAGCAAAGCTAAGTCTCTTTTACTATGGGCAGAGATAAGGAGGGTGACCACATTTTCCCTTACTGGGTTGCTGGAGCTACTTGAGTTCAAAACGTGCCCGAGTCAATCTGTGACATTCAAAGTCCTTCCAAAGCTGTAGCGAAGATGTTTAGGTGTGCCTCATCACCATACCGTGATTTGAAACGACAAGGCACTTAGTGACGGTGAGTATTCTAAGACCGTTAATTTTAAGTAACAATCAGGTATTTTAAAGTATATAGGGCTCACCTGCACTGCTATGTATGCATAATTTTGGTTTAACTTAAAATGATTTTTGACGACTCAGAAATAGTATCTTATACAAACATTATGAAAATGTTTTCATTTATATTTTAACAACATTTATTTAGTGACAGATATACGGTGATAAATTTATAAATATTGACCAATTAAATTAAATAAGCAAAAGAAGTTAATTTATTCATATCTTGCACGTAACTAATGTTAAAAAGTAAATTAAGTAAAAATTCAGATTAATTTCTGACAAATAAACTGAAAGAATAAATTTTTGTTAATAATTCAGACATTTTACTTGTTTAACTTAAATTAATGTAACATTATAAGTGTTATCGCTTAAGTTATTTATCAGTTTTTTATTTACCATGATTTGTAAAATAAATGAAATTTTCTCTATTAAATTGTTTTAATGGTCATTTAATCAGATAGCTTTATTTTTAGAAAATGAAAACGTGTATGTCTAAAGTCAAATCAAGTAAGATAACTTAAGCAATCAAAATAAAACGTTTCAAGTTCTAACTTACTCATGTCGCACATATCTAAGTCACTTGGATAAACCAGATCAATGGGAGTGCAATTGCCACAGTATGAACTAATCCAAACAAGGCATTTTTGTTTACACATCTAAGGGATTTAACGAAAATTACTCATCATGTTACCTCTTAAACTCTTCGTTATAAATATAAGTGAATAGAGTATAAATAATAGTATAAGTATAATCTCCAAAAATAATAAACAAAATTAAAAAGGCTCAAATTTCGAACTAAAAGTGTGTGTTCATACTTAAAAAATTTTACGTAATTAAATAAACCCAAAAAACTTAATGAAATTCAATACTTATATTTATGTTATGATTTATAACTCTATATTTATATAGTTATAATATATATATATATATATATATATATATATATATATATATATATATATATATATATATATATATATATATATATATATATATATATATATATATATATATATACAGGGTGATTATAAAAAAACTTTGCCAACATCTGCACTTCTAGCATCCATTCTATTTAACCGATCAAGATGATACTTCAAATATAGTTCTTTTGAGATATGCGCTCGAGATTCTGTGAATGGCAACACAGTGGCCCTCGCGGTTACAGTTATAGTGACAGAAACTCGAAATTTTCGAATGGCAACGTCTACTTTTTACCATCGCAAAATGTTCAGCACATGCGAAAACCCTAAATAGCGTTGAAACGGTACCGATATGTCTAAAAACGGACGTGTTCTGCAAACACAAAAAAGAGTTCTGAAAACCGGCCAATAAAACACGATCTGGGCGCACGCAATAAATTTGCATGTGACAGAGTCAAGAAACCAATCATAGAACGCCGGTCGCCAGATATTCAGCGTAGGAAACCTATAAAATACCAAGCGGGTATGCGAAGTCGTCATTCGGGAACTCGCACATGCCGACGATATGAGTCTTCCTATGAAAGTTCGCGGTGAATTGATCAAACTCTATTACCAAAATGGGATGAACGCTGCGGAAGCCTTGCGTGTGTATCGCCGCAATCATCGACAACGACGCGGCCCATGTACTCTGCAAGCTCTGCGTGATTTAGTACGGAAATTCGAAGATACAGGCTGCACCTGTGACAAACAGCGCTCCGGACGGCCAACTGTTTCTGAGGACGTTGTCATCGAAGTGCACCATACAGTGACTGCAGGACACACAGAAACCGCAAGAGGCATAGCGCGCGTGTTGGATATTCCGAACTCAACGGTCCCCAAGCTCTTGCGCTCGGTACTTCACATGTTTCCCTATCGGTTCCAGCGCGTCCAGATGTTGGAGCCGGGTGACCCACAACAACGTCTGGACTTCGCAAATGCATTTTTGTTACGATATGATGCGGATAACGACTGGCCACTTCGCATACTATGGACGGACGAGGCGCATTTCACCTTAAATGGCAGCATTAACACAAAGAATTGTGTGCACTGGGGAGAGACGAATCCTCATGCTGTGGCGCCAGTACCATTATTTGACGCCGAAGTGACTGCGTGGTGCGGCATTACAGCTACATTTGTTCTGGGCCCGTTCTTCTTTGAGGAAACGACCCCGACTGGCCCTGCAACATGTTCTGAAACGGGCCCTCGGTATGCAGCCATGCTGAAAAATTATGTCTTACCGGAGTTGCGTCGGCTGAATGCACTCAATGACATTGTTTGGGTGCAAGATGGCGCACCTCCACATATAGCGAGGTCAGTTAAAAGGCTCCTGGATCAGCATTTTGGTGATCGCATCATCTCACGCTATTATCCTTTTCCGTGGCCTGCGCGATCCCCAGATCTGACACCTATGGATTTCTGGTTTTGGGGCTATCTCAAATCCAGAGTTTATCTGTGCAATCCTCAAACATTGTCGGACTTAAAGGATTCTATACGGCGTGAGATTGGAAACATCCCTCGTGCCATGTTGCGTGCAGCGACATTTTCCACCGTCTCCCGCATGCAATGCGTAATTGCCTGTGATGGCACTCATGTGGAAAATGTTTGAAATTAATAAAGATTTTTTTTCTCTATGTGTTCTCATCATTGAGCAGTGTCTTGTCACTGTCGTATGCATTATTCCTCCGTGCGCCTTGAAGAACTGTTTGTATGTGTATAACACGTCGGTTTTCGGACATATCGGTACCGTTTCAACGCTATTTAGGGTTTTCTCATGTGCTGAACATTTTGCGATGGTAAAAAGTAGGCGTTGCCATTCGAAAATTTCGAGTTTCTGTCACTATAACTGTAACCGCGAGGGCCACTGTGTTGCCATTCACAGAATCTCGAGCGCATATCTCAAAAGAACTATATTTGAAGTATCATCTTGATCGGTTAAATAGAATGGACGCTAGAAGTGCAGATGTTGGCAAAGTTTTTTTATAATCACCCTGTATATATGTACTTATTTATTTATAAATTATTTAGCATGAGGTAATTCTCATACCAACTGTTTCACAATGAACTGAAATTTTTATAAGAGTAATAAATTATAGAAATTAGATATTATAAAATACCTATACGTATAATGCTAAAATGTAACTTTCAGATCATATGCAAGAAATAAATCCTATATGACAAGTGATAATTTAACTTTAGTAAATATCAATAATTTAAAAAAATAAATAATTAAAATTTAAAAGATTCAGTTACTTTATCAGTACTTTTAAACAATAGTTTACAATATTATATTTTTTTCTATAGAAATCTATTAATTTTTTTAGTGTTTTCAGAAATAATTCATTGAATGTACTTAAATTTTTTTGTTATGATTTACATTGAAAACAATGTCCAGGAAAAAAACATAAAGTAAATACGCATACAATATTCATTAGCTATTTTCTAAAAGGCAATAAGCATATGGAAACTATTTAAAAATGCATGAAATTACATCTTGTGATCGTGGTCCTGACCTATTGTGTTTTTCCCATAAGTGGTTGTAGTCCATGCAGTTTGTGTTATATGGATATGGAAGCAATTTTTCTTCTTGCTGAAGAAATAGAAATTATAAAAGTATTATAATTATGCAATAAAATTACTTTGATACAAATATTGATTAATTATCATCAGGTATATAATACATAAATCTAAAGCAGTTGCTGAAGAATCTGAGAAAGATATAAACATGTTTATTTGATTATTTAACAGTGTTTTTAGATTAATGATGAATATTTTATCTAAAGTTTAAGGTCTTAAACTATATAGTATTCTAAGTATATATGACTTAGTAGGTCTTAATCAGAATCTAAGAATTTACTAATTTCATATTTAGATTTCAATTAAATTAATAAGTTACAATTTAAATTTCATTGTTTCTGAATTACTCATTGAACTGGTTGAAAATAATAGTTATTAATGGGTCTAGAATATCTCCAGAACATCTAAAGCTTTCCCCAAATTTTGATTTTAAGAAACGAAATTCATTACTTTTTCTTTGAATGCGTTATTCAGTACTTTGTTATAAATGGATACCAAAATTTTATAAGTATTTCTTAGCAGATTGTGCTTACTAGCAATGTAGATCATGCAAAAAGTTATCAAAATTGATGAAGTATTTCCTTAACCATAAAAAACAAGTTTCTAAAATATTGAAACAAAAAATATTTAATAAATCATAAAACACTGACTTCAGGTATAAGTAGACTCAAAACAGTAAAACGAATATGACGTGTATTCAAGCAGAATATGAAGTAATTATAAGCAAACAGGAATACATTATGAAGTTTTCAGCATCAGTTTATAATAATTAAGTGTTGTTCAGGAGTTGTGAGATTATTAATAGTATTATTAAAATTATTGTTAGTAATTGGTAGCATTTTCAGAAAACGTTTTTAATAATTCTCATAGAGTTCACACTCAATTGACCTTCTCAGTTTAAAATAAAATTTATAATCTTTTCCTTTCACGAGCTTCTTAACAATAATTTTATAACTAAGAATAACATTTTAGTCTATGAATTCCAAAGCTCTCTAATGACATTGCTTATCCATAAACGCTTTAAAAAACGAGTAACAATTGTTGCCAGATATAGTTTAAATAATTATAACTCATTGAATACAATATTTACATAACAGATTACATCACATAATGTATATTATTTAAAAACAATTTTAACATAAAATATGCATTTTGCAATATAGTTACAATAAGAATATTATTATTATAGAATTCCATTCTTATTATAGATTACAGGATGATATCAAATGGTTCAATGCTTTTTTTTTAAATTTATGTTTCATGAAAATTACTGTAGGACTCATTGCATAAAAGACATAAAAATGCATGAGCTCCCTGGGTATCATTACAAATGATTACTATTGGTCTCTTCGTATTATTATAAAAACTACAATACAATATTAAATTTCAAATCCTTCCTGACCCGTCAATGATCACCATTTCATGTTAAGTATGTTACTTGAGTACAAAAAGAATTTTAGATGTAACTTATACGTTTTAATGAACAAAATGAGTTATGATTATTAATGATTATTTTACCTTATTAATGTAAACCCTGTTATGAATCCCCCCTGATAGAATAAACCTTTAAATTATTATTTTTTTCTTGTTTTTAAAACTCTTAGATAGACATTATGTTTGCTGTTATAAGATATTGAACCTGCATTATGTGTTTAAGCATTATGCTATACGTGAATTACTTCCAAAGAGCTGGTTTCACCTGTTAGATAGGAGCAATCGGATGGAAGGTTTTGTCTTTTAAAAGCAGAGACTTGCTGAAGAGCCCCAATACTTGATCTGACATCTCGAATGGTATTATTTCACTTCGAGAACATTGCGATCAAGACATATTTAATAGAATAGAAAATAGAATTTAAGAATTAAAATACTGAGTAAATTGATGTATTTTAATTTTAAAAAACCAGGATTCAAATTTACTACCTATTGAAAATGGGAACAACGATCAAATCAACCAAGTCATTACTGCTACAGCTATACGTTATGTAAAAATTAAGAATCATTTTTAATAACTGTATGAATAGCAGATTATACACAGAATACTTACAAATGTGATTACACTTTTTTAATACTTTGCAATTATTTAAATATTACAAAATAATATAAATATTAATTACCGATGTAAAGTAAAATTTTACATCGTTAATTAATATTTTATAAAATATACTTGATTTAAATTGTATCGAGCAAAAAAATATTGTTAAGAAGAATTTAAGAATTAATAATTCCCTTGAAAATTAAATTGAATGTAAATGCATATACTTCTTACCATAGATATTGTAAGTTTATAAATTTTCCCAGGAACCATAAATATTCCTTTCTGAAATGGATTTACAGCATCAAAAGGAGAATGTATAGAAAAGTAAATACCATTTTGTGAATTAGGATCAAATGCATCTCGCACATTTGGATCAAAGACGAATTGGAAATGAGGCTGAAACCCTGAAAAGGTACAAATTACTGAATTATTTACCAAACCATTCATCTTAAAATTGCTCATGAGAGACTAAGTGAGTTAATTGTTAATTTTATTCTATTCATTTTACTATTGTATTTAAATTTTTTATTGCATCTATGATCTAAAAGGGTTTTAGAAGCTTAAAGGGTAAGAATTTTTTGTTAATTCTGAGATTCAAAAAAAATTATTTATTTGTTATAAAATATATTCCATGTCTCTTCAATAAAGATTTATGATGCACAAAACAGTGTTTCTTAATGGTTTTAAGGATTCTTTATTATATTTTTAATGTGACTGTGCCTTAATTTCCTTGTTTGGATATTTCCAACTGATTACATTTAAAAAAGAAGTTCGTATAACGATATAATATTAACTGTCCATTTGATTATTTTGCTACTCATATAACATATACCAAATAATTTGCTTTGCTTTAATATCAACAGTTATAGTCTAAAGATGTATAATCTTCTTATTGATTTCATTTTAGGATTTTTGAAATATATTTTAAAATATTTACACTTTTGCTATTAATTCTATTTATATTTTTCATTTTACATTATTTTACATGTAAGGACTTCTGAAATGAGAATTTAATGATCTAAGCGCTAGTATGTTAACATTATTAAGTTAACATGGTAGA
Organism: Latrodectus hesperus; assembly: GCA_037975125.1. Lineage (NCBI taxonomy): Eukaryota > Metazoa > Arthropoda > Arachnida > Araneae > Theridiidae > Latrodectus > Latrodectus hesperus. The sequence goes on from JAJQOW010000095.1 coordinate 100,199, forward strand.
AATTATATATCATTATTAAATATAATTGGTAAGGATAAAATAAATGATACTATAAAAAAATATTCAGATATTAGGATAAAAGTGACATTCATCGTAGAGTTAAAACATTTTAATTCTATTTTTTTTTCTTTTAAAGACTCAGATTCTTAAATATTATGATCAAAATAAATTTGTTAAACGTAAGATGTGTAAAAAAAAGTTTGAAATTTGTTGCAGCATTTTAAGTAGTTTTTTTAGAAGGGGGAATAATCTTCATAATTTTATTTCTTTATTTATGTCACATTCAGAGAATTTCACAGCTTGACTTATTAACATTTGGTAAGATAGTATTTAAATAGATTATGAAATAAAGTAATTTATATAAGCTAAGATATATATATATATATATATATATATATATATATATATATATATATATATATATATATATATATATATATATATATATATATATATATATATATATATATATATATATATATATATATATATATATATATATATATATATATATATATATATATATATATATATATATATATATATATATATATATATATATATATATATATATATGTAATTAGCATTTAAATAATTTTAATATGTTTTTTAACTTCATTTTCTTTCTTATTTTAAGCTATGTCCGTGATTTCATATGTTAATGTTAAAAATAAAAAATAAATATCATGACACAATTTTATTTACAATTACAAAAAAATTGTTAAACATGACCACTATATCAATATCCAAAAAGATCTTCATCTAAAAAACTATTTTGCTGAATAATTTATTATATAAATTCGCTTATGAAGAAAATTAAAAATAAAATTTACGAAGATATATTTAAATGAATAAGGAAAAAAATACACTTAACAAAAAACACTAACTATAGAAATAAATTTTATACTATTTCAAGTTTTTTAGATAAACGAAGGTTACTGGAAAAAAGTACTTTTCAAACTTACTTGTTTTATAATAACGTGAATAATTTTAAATATTTTTTAAATATGCTAATAAGCATTTAAAACACGTGTAAGTTATAATAGAGAATGATAGAGTAACATATCATAACATCTTACTGAAAATTTGTTCTTTCTGAAGGAGTATGGGAATAAGAGGACTGTTTACTCTTGAAAAAATTGTGTAACATTTTGAAAATTCTTGTAAACCAAACAGTCTCTTTCTAAATGATTCTTCATAATCATATTGCAGCCAGCTGTAAGTAAGCAATTAATTTTTATATAAATGTAGAAACTATTAAAACAGCATGTAATATACAATAAAAAAACAATATTTTATTTTACATAGTTTTTTGTGGTAGAAATGTGATTGCATATAATGATAGTAAAATAAAAATATTTTTACTTTCTATACGAAAAACTAAAGTTATTTAAAATCAAAGTATTTAAGCTTGAAATCTTTTCCTAGGTTATTACAATAGATATATAATGGCATATTTCATTAACAAAGAAATTTGTAATATTTATTTTACTAAAAAAACATTATTTTTAGATAGATTGTTGTCCAATATGATAGAAATGTGCCTAGTGATACTGTCAGTACACATTTTTAAAGGAGACATTTTTATCAATTTTTAAGTAAATTAAAAACATGTCTATAAAAGTTTCTGCATAATTTTTTTCATTCACTTTTCATAAAAAGTCAATTAGTACCAGTTTAAAACTACTAAAACATTATTTAAAGATGAATGTCAAAAATGTATTTGGTTTAGTAATACATAACTGAAATGTTTAACCGAAAAATAAGCATTTACGTAAAGGTAAAACTCAAATTGCGTAAATTCAGGTATCTTGTGTAAATGTAAATTAGACTTGAATTCTTTTTAAGGATGATATAGTGTTTATAATATAATATTGAGTAGCAAGTACAAATGAAATTTGATCTTCCGTATTTCGATTGATCAAATTTTATAAACTAAGATTAGATCAAAAAATTTAAAAAAAGAATAATTATTTTCAAATAGAGTTTAGCAACAAAATAGTAATAATAAAATTCTGGCTACATATTTCATAAGGTATTAGTTTGTTATGGACAAAAGAATTTAATTCTTTTCAAATAATTAACGATAGTACAATTTTATGCTTGCTTGTAAAAATATTATTCCAAGGAAATTATAATTATTTTTTAGGAACATTAACTACAAGATATGAAAAGGTAGGAATGAATTAAGCAACTAATTGATTAAATTCTTAAAAAAATTGATTAATCTTCATTAGATGAGATCAATTTTCTTAACTCATTAATGATCCTAACTGCTTTTTGATGTTTAATTAAGGATTAAAAATTTGAAACCACTTATATTTAATTCATTACTACAGCTTTTAAAAGCTAAATTTGATTTTTTTACGACTAGTTGAAGTTTAGGTCGCAAAAGAATGGAAATTAATACTCCATTTGACTGAAATTCGAATTTATATTTTTTATAAATATATTTAATTTAAATAAGACTAATATGCGTTATAAAAATAATTATGATTTATTTTCATATTTCTTATGAAAAAAGTATGCATATGTGTAAAGAGACAAGTGTTTTAATCGCTATAATGAAAGATTTCTGAAACTAAGAAATATGTGGTGGTGGTGGGACTAATCCCCATCTGGTCTTGTGGAACTAGACCAGATCCATGAGATCAAAGACAGCCAAAAAGTCCAAAAGCAGATGTAGACTTTTCACAGCCTCCTCACGAGGAAACCCCAAGCACTTCAAGATGTGTTGCGGGCAAAACGGAGCATTGTTGCACTTGGGGCATGTTGGGTAATTTCTTTTACAGTCCTAAAAGATCATACACTTCAAATGGCCAGTAGAAAGTCGAGACAGTGTCGTCTGATGTACTCCGGAGCCCTTAAATGTTGTGGTGGCTCCAGGATGTCTTTGGAAGTACCAAGGATGCGCAGGAGGGTCAACCTAGGTTTTAGAAGTAAGTTGTTTGGTAATGGAAGAGATATCTGATGGTGTTAGTGCCATGGGATCTTCCGGGTTCAAAGGATTACTGGTGGCAGCCTTTGCAAGGTCGTCGGCTACTTCATTTCCAGGCAGACCAACATGCGAGGGGACCCACTGGAGGTGGATTGGATGTTGAACTGAAAGGCATTTCAACAAGAGTAGAATACTTCTACTAGTACTGTCACCGATAGATTGCCAATTGAAAAGGTGCATGAATCGAGGATCGACTCTCTGTAAGGATCCTTATCTCCGAAAAATCATTTTGTGTATTGTTAGCTAACGAAGAAAGTCCACTCATGATGGCGATGAGTTACGTTCTGTAGACGGACGTGTGGTCAGCAGTTCTTTTTTTCAAGCTTGATGGAAAGGTTGGGGAGTTCAATACATACTCCGCTGCCAGTTGCATTGGTCTCCAATTTGCTTCCATCCGTATAAATCCTGGCTGCTCCGATAGGAATCTTGTCAATTGTCTCTAGAGCCTTGCTCTAGACCTCTTGTCAATTGCTTTAGTAAGTATGGGTGGTCCGACTTTTACTTGCTTCGAGCGTTAGGTTGGGATGGAAAGTGACTCCTTGAAGGCCAAACACAGGTTTAATCAAAGGTCTCAAGCAAAAGGGCTCAACATAAGGATACAGTGAGTTCTGTAAATGTGCTTGGGAGAATGGACTATTACGTTTTAATCTTTGGTTATTGCTCCAATTAATTAAATATTGTGATGTTCTGTGTTGGTCTCCAAAGCTGATCAGTTAATTTAAGTACTTGGTTAAGCAATACTTCGTACAGAGATAAATTGTTAGGGCAGCTGTTGCGAAGTCCTCCAATGATCCTAGCAGCGCTCTGCTGAATTCTTTCAAGCTTTTGAAGGTTAGAATCAGAGGCACAAAAATAAATGGCTGAACCAAATTCTAACAAAAGTCTAATTAAGGAAGTATAGGTAATTTTCAGAGTAATCAGCACCCCAATCCTGCCCAAAAATGTATTTTAATATATTTAGGCGTTTTCTGCTTCTTGTGACTAGATTTTCAATATGTCAATTACAAAGAATCTCCTGATCCAAGGTAAATCCCAGATATTTGGGATGTTTTGAATATGGCAGTTCATGGTCCTTCATGAATACTTTTGGCTTAAAATTATAAAGGTGTTTATTGGTGGTGAAAAAGCTGACCACTGATTTTGTGAGATTGAATGACAATTTATGGTCTATAACAAAATTGCTAACTCTGCCCAAAGACTGTGAAAGGGTATCTTCAATATATGAAACGCCATGGCCTGAGCACCAAAGGACAATATCGTCTGCGAATAAGCTAATACAGCCATTTCCAAAAGTCCTCCTTTCCACACCTGCCATGAACAGGGAAAAAAGTGTGGGACTGAGACTGATCCCTGGGGAACTCCTTGACCGAGCTTAAAGTCCTTAGAGAGACATTAATTAAATTTAACTCGTATTACTCTGGATTTCAAAAAATCTGAGATCCAAGGTAGAGCTTTCCCCTTTATTCCAAAATTTTTAAACATATTAAGAATGAGTTTGTTTCTCCAGACCGTGTCAAAAGCCCTGGATAAATCCAGAAATGCTGCTATGGTGTGATTGGTGGGTTTTAAATTAGGGGCATCTCTGACACTTTGGCAGAAGTACAGGACCTTGTCTTCTATACTATGCCCTCTCCTAAATCCATACTGTTCCTTGGGTAGCTAATCATTGTTTTTGAGAAAGTTGATGAGTCTTTTCAGTATCATTCTTTCCATGCTTTTACATGGTATACTTGACAAAGCGATAGGGCGATAGCTCTAAGGGGAACTAATTACCTTACCAGGTTTCCTAATGGGGATAATGGTGGCTCTTTTCCACTCCTTCGGAAGTCGGCCACTATTCCAAGATTGATTAATTATATCCAAGAGGTATTTGGTGCCATTTGGGCCAAGATGAGTAACCATATCCCCATGAATGTTACCGGGTCCTGGTGATTTCTTCGAGTCAATGGCATATGATTTGATCTTTTGAAGACGTGGAGATTGTAACTTACTTTTCGAACTGAGCCCTCTGCCTAAACTCAGAGCACGCCTCTTGATAACCTGCGTGACGGGCGATGCAGTATGAAGTACTGTAGATGTGTGACTCATGGTAAAGGGGAAAATTTGACAGCTTCAGTTGATCCGGAGACCTGGAGCACCTTGTCCTATGTTAGAACCTAAGGTAGAAGTCTGACTTGGCTCTTATGCCTGCAGACCTTAGCTAAGCATATTGGAACGGCCTTCACACCTTGGTTGACCCTACCAGGAGATTACTCTCCCGACGTACTTTACCCGTTCCGCCCAGGTACACCCCCTCTCAAGCTATAAGAGCACTCTTTGAGGTGGCCTGCTGGACTTGAGGGGGATAGAATATAAAAGAAAGATAGGAAATGTTAGCTGTGGAAGGTCATTCTGAACTTAAAGCGCTTCAATTTGTTGCATAGGTAAATACATATGTTCCTATAGTAAAGTGATAAAAGATAAGTATATTTTGCACATACTGAAAAATGAGAAAAGATGGTAGTAGTGCACAAACCTAATATTATGTAGTGTCACATAATTAGTGTAAGAATAGTGATAAAAGGGGTGTTCAAATTTCTTTTAAAATTAGTCTTGAAGTTCTTCTGTGGTTTCCAAAGAGTTAGTTTAAGTTTCAGATTATTTTTGCGTTTCAGAATTTACGAAACAATTCATAATTAGCCAAATTTACGAAACTCTTAGAGAATGAAGTTACGCGAACTCATTGAAATCAAGGACCGCGTTGCTCTTCAATGGATCCCGAGCCACTGCGATGTTTTTGGAAATGAGCAGGCAGTCAGACTTGCAAAAGCTGGTTCCCTTATGATCCAGCCAAATCCCTTTGCCTTTGCATAACATTAAAAGTATAATACTCAGTAAGATAAGACGACAGAGTTTCCCTTTATGCTGATGCGTCTATTTACAACCAGTGGAAAACTCTACTTGATGGCTCCTTACCCTGGCTCCTGGCTCCCTGGCTCCTTACCACGAGCTGGTGGTGTCGCTTGTTTCCAGGTGACAACTGGACATGACTATCTATAAAGGCATCTGCATCGAATAGGTAATGAACTCTGCTCGTTATTCATTATGCAATCATGATGATATGGATGCCGCTCACCTCAAGAATTCCCCTGAAGTTTTAAAGTTTATGACTGACAACTCTTTTGAGGCTACTAAAGGACTTTATTCTTGTTTTTATACTTGTTCATCTTTTTATTGGGCTGCTCGTTGATTAATAACAGAGATGCCGAGGACGGGTGTAGGATAAAAAAATAACTAGCCAAGTAACTCTTTAAATATTTGTTTACTCTAAGAGTTACGAAACTTAAGGGTGGTACTTTTGTATCCGTAGAATTAAAGAAACACTCTACCCTTATGAAATTTATGTTTGTAGTCGGTATTGGAGACCAGTATACCTTTCTCCTTTTGAGCATATGATTAAGATTAATGAAACGTACTTGCAGACATTATAAATTTGTTATAATATATCAATCCAACTAAGGAGAAGCGCAAGTGAAATAACTTATGCATATCAATTATAATTCGCAAGATTTTGGATGAAGTAATTCTCGCGAACGATTCAAAAATGCCCTGCGATATTATAAAAGTGAAAAGTTGGAGAACGAAGAACAGTATGTTGAGGACAACATAAACATTTTATGAAAACCTCAGATCTGTCTTAGAGAATCAGAAGTTGTAGCATGTAAAATGGTTTTTACTTGAATCTGAAACAATTAGTCATTTTCTTGAAGGCATAGGAATGCTCTGGAAAATTTTAATAGAAGTAAAAGAGAATCACACAGACTATTTCACTAGTTTCGTCTTTCGTCTTTAACTCGTTTTTCTTTAAAGTTTCGTCTTTAAACTTCAACTCGTTAATAAGTCTAAAAAAAGTCATCGGGCATTTTACATGAATCTAATGTTATCTCTTATTTTCATGAACAATTCTACTTTGTTTTTGTAATGATTAACAATGAAAATCATATTTCCCATTATTTTTTATTTTTAATCTTCATATTTAATTTACCGTTGAGAGTATACTTAAATAAATATTCAAAAATGACGTACGAATATGAAATATCTTTAAGATCATGAGCAAGTTCCAATACATCCTCTTTTTCATAATTTGCGTTACGGAACTCTTCTTTTGGAACCTGTAAAAGAAAAAAGTAAATCTTAAAATATAAAATTGGTTCCACAAATTTCTCTTATTCTCTCTCTGAAAAGTATATTGATTTCTCTAAAATTCAATACTTTTTGTCATTACAATTTAACAACAGTTCTCTCTTTTAAACATTTTAAATACTTTATAAAATAATACTAATTTCAAGTAAATAATATAATAGTTTACACTATTATAATATGTATTTTACAAGCTGTTAAGTGTAAGAATCAGCAGTAAATAGGAATTTACTCAAGTAAGTATTATGAAAATTATTATTTGTATAAAATCTAATTATATAATATACGGTTATAATTACGCACGTATTACGTGGATTAATTTTAAACTAATATTTAGCCATTAAATACCAACTAACATATTGTTTATCTTCCACCCTTGTCAATTAATTTCTTATATACTACCATCATTTAAAAATCTATATTCATTAAAAATCATATTTAATCATCATTATAAGTCATAAATAATAAAAATATATTACTTATGATATTTCTTCAGAGAAATTTCAAATATAATTCTCAATTTCTAGAATTTAATAATTATTTCTAGATATTTAAAACAATTTAAGATAAACTTATAAAGGAAGTAAATATATTGGTTTTCATGTCAAATTTCCTGTACCAGTTAAATACTTTTATAAAAACTATATAATATTTTGGCTTTAATCAGCGGCTGCACTAAAGCCAAATATGGAATACCTATTTTCTTTTTCACTTTTTAAGTGTTTTACTTGTATAGGTTTGAAAAACTCTAAACAGATTTATAATTAAGTAATTCCTGATTGTTATTTCCATTCTGTTATATTTCCTTTAGTTTATTTGTGAAGAACCAAATTAACTAATTACAAATTCGAACACAATATTTATTGAAAATTTAGTTTTAGAATTGAGACAGTAATTTTATTTTTTTCTCATATTTTCGTTTTAATTTTAATTAAACTTAAGCTCTTTTGTGCTTTTAAATATAATACCTTGAATTTCCTTTATATATATATATATATATATATATATATATATATATATATATATATATATATATATATATATATATATATATATATATATATATATATATATATATATATTTCATTTTAGAACGAACTTACCTCCGTAACAAAGTAACATTTAGTTTTTTTATATAATTTTTCTATAACGTTTTTCTCTAAAAAATTATAAAATAATACATCAATTCAAATAATCAATCAAATACTCATTTCAGTTACTTATAAAAAATAAAGAATTAAATATCTATAAATCACATTGGTAAAATAGAAAGTTTAAAATGTTAATACAAAAATGTTTGCTTTATAATTTTATTTGTTCTAACAAATTTAAAGGAATTCACACTTGCATATAGAAAAGGTAGATTATATTTATGATATAAAGGCTAAGGTTGAATGCTCCAAAAACATTTTGGGTTTAAATTTGCTTGACTAAAATACTCAGTGTGTGAATACCTCAGAAACTAAAATCATTCAGTGGATACCAGCCCCCTTTAAATCAGGGTCTAAAATACCCATATCTATTTCTTGACCAAAGATCCTGAACTTGCAAAGCATATGTTTCAGTTAGGTATTTAGTCTAATTCGAAACCCTCAGTGTTTAAATTATATTATTTTCTAAGACACAAAATATTTAGAATAACTAAGCAAGAAATATGCTACGTTTTAATTCTATATAAGGAAATTTAATCGTATTAACTTAAATTGCATTAAATACATTAATTAATACTTGTTATAAAATAATTTTTGTATATATTTTCTTAATTATTTGGTATATTTTAACTACAGTTCTCTGTACTACCAGGCTAACCGCAGGCGACAGTGACTTGCGGTAAGTGGAACACATCTGTCAGGCCTACGAGCATATAGACCAATGTGCTCTAAGCGTCTGAACACGGTCTGCCTTGAAACTGTCGTACCGGTAGCAGAAGAGAGCTGATAAGTCAAGTTTGATGCTGTGTTCTATCTTTTTTTTTTTTTTTCTGTAACTGCCAAATACCGGTCCTCATTCTACTTTGTAACTCGGGGGTGACCTGTGGTGTAACGTCTACTCACTTTACCATCATCTTGGAACTGTTGCCAAAGCCTGGAGATGATATTCTAGGCAATTCCAAATTCCTCGGTTACTTCCAGCTGGGTACGTCCACATTCCAGACGGCCGATAATTCTACCACATAAAACATCATCCAAATGCTTCATTTGTGCCTTAACTAAGTAGTTATTGCATTGAAAGGCTTTTAAAGAGCTTGTAAGCAATTTTACTTCTTTGCAACCATTCCTTATATACCCTTCTCTTACACTCTCGTCATTGTGATGTACTATCGGCTCCATCTGGTGGCTTCTTGTAATTTGCCTATTATTTTTCAAGATGTGTGTGATAATTCTACATGTGAAATTTTTATTTTAGATTTCCATTTCTGTGTGATTCTGAATTATCCTTAATTTATGGACATGAGTGTAGTATAAAAATCTATGTAATGCAAATTATCACCAAGATAAATAAGTGATTTTTTATTCAGGAGGAGAATTCAAACAACACCCACAAACCTTTGTCCTATTTCCCTTGCTACAATAATCTGGATGTGTTTCACAAAGAGTTTTATCAGGATCTTCACAACGATCAGGATACTTTTGGCAATATTTGCTTCTTTTTATTCTGCAAAAATATAAAAATAATTTCATAAATATTCACACTTTTAATTCACTATCACTTTTACTTTTAACTCTAATCACTTTTAATTCTAATATATTATTCAATTTCCCGAAATGGTTGTTTGTGAATACAAGATAATTTTCAAGTTTATGCATTTTGCTTAATTAATGAACTTTTTATTTAATGACTGTTGCATCTCATAAACATTTATTCGCTCTTTACGGTATAATAAAAGTTATGATTTATTCTACATAACAATGGAGATTAGGTGGTTATGCAATTCACAATTAGTAATCTTATTTTACATGTTAAGGTCGTTAAAGTCGTAAGATCATTTGTAGCTTTCGTAGAAACTGTTGAAAGGATTTTCTTTTCAAAATCACAAAGAAAGAAATTAGGAGTTGATTCCTTCATCATACGAAGCAGAATTTTAAAATCATATATAAAAAATTATGAAAACTATTTATCATCATAAAAATAGTTTAAAATATTGAATACAACTCTTTTGTAAGTGATTATGTTTTGAAGATTTCTATGTTAACACTCATTTCATTATATTTGTGAGAAAGCCAATTATATAAGATTTCTAATAAAAAGTGTTTCTATGTATATAAGAAATACCTCGTACATTGGAAGTTAGAAGCCCAAAAAATGAAGCAACTATATAATGTTAATTTCCTCATTTGTAATATAATGCTAATTAAAATACCATATAAAAATCAAAAGAGATCAATAATTATAATCCGCAAATTATTGTAAATCTCATTCATAAGAATAATCGAAAATCTGTAACGACAGCTTTAAGTGATTATCCGGTAATGAATTCAATGACAGTAACTAGTATTTTTTTTATTTCCTCTTGTAAATTTTTATATATTTTGGAAAATTTTTTTGCTTATCCTTTTACAAATAAGCACCCATTCCTAGTTATAAGAAACAATTTCACCTTTTTTCTGAGTGTGGATAACAATGAATAATTTCCTAGAAGATTTCTTCCAAAAATTCAGTAACATAATTATAAAAATTTAACCTCAAAAACTTCAACAGACTCTTAAGTATATTAGTAAAGAAACCTATAAAAATATTTGCCATAAAAATAAATATTTGAGGAGGTATCTTCCTGAGTTTAAGCCAATTTCAATTTCTCCATAAATAAGCATTTCATTCGAAAAGCCAAAATTTTATTTGGGAATAATTTATATATGAAAATTGTAAGTTTTCCATAGAGTAAAGAATCCATTTCAAACAATATGGCATTCTTCAGATTTGCAAATAATGGTATATTTAATATAATATTTTCTCATTTACTATATAAAAAAATATTTTAACTATTAAATGTTCTCTTTGGAAGAGAATACATGCTTATATTATATACAGATAATACGTTCAGTTGAAGTAAAATAATTTTTTTCTAATTATGGTTTTTGGGCGATGCCTTACCTCTTACTTATTGATGTTTGTGAAAATTATTCAAGAGAAATATTTTATTAATTTATTATGTATAAATATAAATTAAACTCCCATAAAATTTAAATTTTATAATAATAATTAAATGTTTAGAAAAAATACAATTTCTTATACATAAAAAATGCTTAAAGATAGCAACTGTGATGGCAATTTAAACATTTATGTTTAAACTCTTCCTATTTTAATAAGAGAAATTTAACATTTTTAATAAGACAGAAAAATACTGAAACTTTTAAGGTATCCGCTTACACTTGAGGCAACAGTTTCTTAAAGCTATTTTTACTTTCTTTTACCTTCTTTTACATAAATTATGATGTAAAAGCATAACATTATCCAAAATAGATAAATAAATAACATATAGCATATATTTTGTGAAATTGATTATTTTCTGGCAAATGTTTCGGAAATTTTAACAAAACAGCTAACACTCTACTGAAAATTATAATATAGCATTCTTAATTTAATTTGAGCATATGGCAAATCTATAAGGTACAATGTTGTTTAAAATAAAGTTAAATCTAGAAAACATCTTCAATGATAAAAAAAATTTACAATATACAGCAATTTGGATCTTTTAAGGAATTTTACTGAGAATTCCTAATAAAATAGGGAATTCTCAGTAAAATTCTCTCATACATATTAAAATATTTGCTTCATTTCACAGATAACTGAGTGTACAACATGTAGACAAAGTTTTACACAAATATCTTCATTTTATTTTAGGCATCCGAGTTAATTTGCGTGGTTTAGAAAAATTTTACTGTTAAAGATATTTTTCTCAAAACTTCATTTTGTGAAAAATGAAATTTTGAGAAAATCACTTTTAAAATTTCGTTTGTGATGGCGAGTGTGTTCATATTTTTACAAATGTATAAGCCAAATAACGACCTCATAATTTTTAATCAGCATGTTATAAGGCAACCTATAAATTTTGTTTCGAATTTTTACAGGAATTATATAATTAAATGCTAACCGGAAATGGTTAGAAAAAGTAGTATTTGTAATTTAATACTCTAAAATGCTACTTTTCCTAACCACTTCTGGTTTGAAAATGGAACATCCTGTTTCCTTTATCAAAAGACGAATTTTAAAATTCCTGTAACTTAATTTCTATTTTACATATAGTCAAGCTAAAAACTACTTTGGAAACAAAGTACAAAATTTACAAATGAAATTAAACTGACTCTTGTGGTCGGAAATCTATTTTCTTTATCGTAGGTGGGCATTTTATTCAAAAACTAAACAGATATGAAATCAGAATGTAGTTGATAAACAAATTGCATAAACTAGAAAAGATAATTCATAAGATCGCAATGTTTTTATTATTGAAACAAGCATATTTAAAAAAAAGTTATAATATCTATTTTGATTGAGGTATTTTAATCTTATTGTAAAAAAATGTAATTTACGAGTATCACGCATTATAAGATTAGAATAAGCAAAACTTAAAATTTAATAAAACTAAAAATGCTATAAATATTATCATTAATAAATAACACACAAGCATATGATTTAAGAGACATAAAATCTTCTCTATAATCATTCATGATTGTTGTAAACTCACCTTTGATTATTGCAGATTGTAAATGCTGGAGAAATGTAAAAATCCGGAGTGATAATCTCAATATTGACAATAGTCGGGAATTCCAGAAGATAAGTGAGAAACTTAATGACTTGATACAAAAAACAGGCAGTAAATAGTAAGAATACCAGAATTCGAAATATTTTTCTTTTTCTACCTGGTTTATTCCTTTTTACAGCTGCTTCTTCAATTATTTGAAGAGAGACACTTCTGAAGGAGAATTTTTTTCTCTTTGTATCCCCGGAGTTCTTATTCATCATCTTGGAATAGATTGAAATAAGTTACCTGCTAGTAAAAATAAGAAATGTGTGCAATTATGTTTATATTTACATATAACTTTTAATATTTATACTTCAGAAATGAAGTAAAAACGCGCTTACGTTATTATATATCTATCTATCTATCTATCTATCTATATATATATATATATGATATGTTTCGTTAATGGGCTCAATCAAATCTTTTTCAGCATTTTACCCGTTTTTTTTCTTTTGATGATTAACAGATTCAGTATCAATAAATTTCAAACCTTTAGATATGGAAAAATAAGTGAATGCCATTGTATTAATTTCTTTTGTTGTAATACTAATTTAAAAGTATTGATTCTATGAATAATAGCGCTTAGCTGAATGAATGAGTGAATCAGCCAAATATTTTCCCTCTTTTTTGATTGATTTTCTGATCATTGTTTCTCTGAAATCACAAAATGCTTGAATAATATTATGCTCATTTAAAAATGTTTAATTTGTAGAGAAAAAACTGCTGTTGCTCCAGCAACAAATGCCTCATTTCCATTTAAACATTTACCTGACAAGTAATATACAAATCATATCTAAGTAGTTTCAAAATCACCTAAGCAATTTTAATTTCCAAATGAAATAATTTGCAGCAATTCAACAGTCCCCCCACTTTATATATATATATGTATATATATATATATATATATATATATATATATATATATATATATATATATATATATATATATATATATATATATTGAAAAGGGTGACTTTACATACTCTTAATGTTTTGATACCGCGTAGTGCGCAGCCTTCTGCCGCAAAGCATTATTTATTGACATTACCACGCATGTTGCATACGTTAATGCATACATCATGGATCAGACATGTTACATGTTAAGATAACATATGTAGTGCAAGAGCAAAAAACTCTCAATCACCCTTTCCGATCAGTATGCATACTCAAAAACCAGATGCACACCAACCACCTCCGTTTCTTAACGGTTACTAAAATCGAATAAGGGTTCCATTGTCTAGAAGATTGGTTTCCTACTATGAACTCAATATTCCCCCTAGTTTTTAATATTTAAAAAATTTTAAAACTCTGTATAATATATTATTGTATTATTAAAATTAGAGCATTTTGTGAAGTGTGGATGATGACAAATCAATAGCCACCTTTAATAACCAATATACATACTGTAGCTTATAAATAAAGTGACTTAGGATGTATCTTTGGGGTCTAGCAGCCCATGTGGCTTTCACATATTGCGGAAGAAGATCTGGTGTTAATGATGCTTCCATTGCCAGTTTTCTGCAAGCATAAATTACACGGATTGATTAATCATAGATCTTAAGAACAAGCAGACTAATAAACAGCATTTTAATTTAATGAGTAAGGATGAGTGGTTAAACATTATCTTCTATATGTGGTAACTCATTATTGTGTTATAATATGACTGATGACAGGTTCTGACGGTATCGGAAAACCACGGGCTTGAACATTTTAAACATATATCGATAGATATTTGGTATACCGCCAATGCGAAATAAAAGAATGAGGGTGTGAAATGCATTATCAAAATCATGATACCAGGTACCCGAACCAGCAACGCATAATGCAATATTTCAGCAGTATCGAATGACGGTGTCTTCATATTTGAATCCGATCATCTTGTAATTGCAGGATGAAGCGGGATTCTTTAGAAAAGATCTATTCTAGAAAAGATTAATTTTCTATTTTAGAAAATAAATAGAAAAGAAAAGATTCTTTAGAAAAGATCTAATATTTAATTTCTTAGTCCAAGTCTATTAGTCACCCAAACATATGTGGTTCTGAGTTAAATATAAGCCAAGCATTACATTCAAGCATTACCAAGCATTTGCAGAAATTCGACTCAACTGAAAATGACATCAAATTGTATAAGTGTAGACCAAAATGATACGTAAGAGACTGAATCTGTTGTATTATATTTCGTAATGTGGCTGAGCAAGAAATCATTATCATACACAAAATATGCCTGTCATTGCATGAAGTGGTTCAAAGTGTTCCATCGTTCCCTCCTGCACAGAGCATATTTAGATCCACGAATCAGAGGTTGGTTTTGCTAAACACGTTGACCGATTTCTCAAAAGAATAATCCGAAATCCCTATTAGATAATATCATTCTGTTTTTGAACTCGTAAACTCGCTGGAGAGATCCCCGATGACTCTTACTATGTGCAGTTATGATGGGTTTGTAAAAAGAACTTTTTGGGCTACAAACTTCTCCTGTCGATTTACATATCACTTGCTGGTGGGGATATAGTCGCCTGTAATGCTAAGCAATGCTAATCATCAGCATATCTTAAGCAAGCACGTAATGCAGATTTCATTCGATTTGCATAGATTTATGATTAAAATTTTACGTCGTATATGATAAAGTAATCTAAATATTTTTAAAAAATCCACTCGTAATGTAATGCTTCATAAAATTTTAACTATCCATTAACATGTAAGACAAAAACATTTGTGTAGCTTGCATGTATGTTTGTCTTTTTTAAAGTTTATTGTTTTCAAAGTATTTGTGTATGTGTGATTTACAAACTTTATTATAACATTTCATAGAATAATTTTTCAAGTTTTCATGATATTCTAATAAATAATTCTTTTTTACATCAACATTTGATGCAAAGGTTTTTTGAAAAGCCAGAGTATCGAATTTAAACTAAGATTGCTGTTGTGAACTTTATTTCAAAGTTCTTAAATTTTTTATTTGCTTTAAAAACACAAATTAATAATATTTAAATAATTATATTTGAATTTTTCAACCCCTTAAAATACTCTCAATGTTAGAATTTTATCCTATTTATTTTCATACAATTATTTTTAAGAAAAATATTTATTAAAAAATAGCCATAATTTGCAAAATATTAATAATTTTTAATAAATTCTGAATGAAATATTAGCTGAATATCTGAATGAAATACAGAAATATTAGCTAACATTCATAAAAATTTTATTTTATTAATATAGCTGATTAAAAATGTACATGATAAATTATTTAACATATTAAAAGTAGTGAGCAAATTAGTGCGTTTCATTCACATGGTATAATTTGTCATTATAAAAATTTGTCTTTAGCTTGATTGTAATTCCATATTAAGATTTAGTGATTATATACAAAAGTTAATGTACAAAATATTAATTAAATTCAATTTATGTAATATTAAGTACTTATAATTATTTACCAAAAACATTCTAATAAATAAACATGGGAATTTGCTCTAATAAATGAGCATAAAATACGTTTGATACTATTTGAAATAGTAGTTTATTAGTAACTAATTATTTTGTTTCCTTGTATAATAATATAAAAATATATAATATAAGAAATTAATTGTAACATTTTTGCTAACCTGTATTATGAGAGAACGCTAACTGAATTATTTTCTTATTAATAATAATTATTAATCAGCTATATTAATAATATAAAATTTTTATGCATGTTAGCTAATATTTCTGTATCATAAAATGCTTAATTATATATTAACATGGTAGTCATAATATGCACAACAAATTTAGCTTTATCTATTATATTTATCTAGAGTAATCTAATTTATAGTTACATAATAAATAATACTTAAAATTAATCAAAGCATTATATTTTCATTATTGTTACTTACTTTTTTATAATTAACTTTGTTTCAAGATTTAACATAGCTTGTACTAAAATGAACCAAATTGCAAGAAACAATTCATTCTTATTATTTTAACCATAGGCATAAAAGTAAAGTTTTAAAAGCCAAAATTCATTTTATAAGTACGAATTTAAACTAAACTTCGGAAATTAATATCAGATTCACATTGAATATTATTTGAGAATATATACATTTATATATATATATATATATATATATATATATATATATATATATATATATATATATATATATATATATATATATATATATATATATATATATAATATATATATATGTAAAAATATATGTAACAACGCAAATAGATGTAACTTACTTTAAGAAATTTAGTTCATGTTTACACAACAAAGTAGGTAATATAATACATTTAAATACAATTTCCGTGCGACGCTAATGATTTCACGGTAAATTCTGGAAGGTATCCTATTATCACCAACATTTATCTATTAATTAGTGCGCATGCGTGTTGAGTATCCCAAACCAACATGTAAGTTTTTAATTTTTAATATCATGTCTTTGATAAATGAATTATGTTTTTTTGCGATATTTTTATGACAAATTACGTTTTTGTTACTAATTGTAATTATATATCATAATGAATAAAACATATTAAAATGTATTTTTTTAATTTGGATTAGATTTTTCGAATTTTTATCACGTTTTTCGTGTTATATATCTGCAGATACAAAGCTTAAATATGCGCATAACATTACTTGTTTACTATTGAATATATGACTTATTTGAAGATGTTAATCTTATTCTTACGTGATACGTTTAATTAATGAAGAATTTTGATGCTTAAAAAGGAAAAAAAACTGTACTTGATAAACATTTATTACAGAATTTAGAAATTTAAAGTTAATTTCCAGACACTTATCATTTAATATAGTTATCAATTTAAAAATTCATTTGAGTGCAACTTTATTTATTATTATGTATTATATGATAGGTTTTTTTGAATGAAATAAAATTTGACTGCAAATTTATTTTATCAAGCATAAATCATATTAATAACGAGTGTGCTATTTACGATTGTCTTCAAATTATCAAGCAAAATAATTCTTTATTATGGATATTTTGCCATTATTATGCTATTTTTCCCTTTTACAAGACATCCTACTTTAAATATAAAGCATTCGGTCTTTACGAAATTAATTGTTTCTATCTGTATTTCTCAATAAGTTAAGCATAAATCTTATGCATGTACACATAAATCACACATTTATGTATAACTACTGATTTTTTTTTTAATTTTCCTTACTGAATTAAAATGTATATTTATCATTATTAGCCTTATAAATTATTTCATCTTAATCAAATTGTTAAACTTTTATTACTTTTATTGTGTTTCTTCATAATATTATTGGGATGGATACGTCTTCAAAATTTTCATACATTTAAAGTGTTCGGCTTGTAAGGGCAATGCATAAAATAAAAGGTAATGGATTAAGTATGAATACTTCCAATTCCTGTAGGTACTGAAGGTTCCTTTCAAGCATTTCACCACAAATATGAGCAAGATAGTGGATATTTATATAAACCTTTTCCAGTCCTTGAGTTGAGATGCTATTGAAGACATCCTGTTTCCTTGTCTTCTGTTGTTTGTTGATATATTTCGTATACTCTTCCCTTAAAACAGTTTCTACAAGTAAAAGTCAAAAGTTGTCAGGTCAATAGACGAAGGAGTTCACAAGCTTTCAGTTTTCGTCTTTAGAAATGAATACCAAATTCATATGGGACAATCATGATCTGATTTGTGGCATGTTGCACTGTCTTGTTGAAAGTAACAATACTGAAACTTATCTCCTGGAAGGAGAATTTGAAGTATAAATAACAGCGAGAATACATGATTTTGCCCCATTTAGAATAAATAATTTTGTAGATAATATTTTGTTCTGCTTTTTTTATATATTAACATTTAACTCTTTAATATTAAATACATTTAAACTCTTATTATAGTTTAATTCAAACTTTTCCCAAAGTGCATTATTTAAAACCAATGATAATAGTAATAGTTGTATAAATTATAACGAAATTCATTACATTATTCTTTTATAATATTTCTATCTATGTACCTACATATATATTCATAATTCATATAAAATTATGAACATAAAAAATATCGTAAGGCTACATTTTACCAAGTATGCAAGATTTTGTAAGATATTTTCAAATATTATTTAATCGTTACATCAGAAAATATTAATGAAAATATATTTTTTATAATTATGTGCATAAAGCAATTTGTTGAATTTATACAACATATCATTTAGCAGACAAGCGCCATTTATTTTTCATCTATATTGGAGAAAATTAGATTTTCCTCATTAATATTTATAATGCTTTTCTTTTTCTGGTTGTATTATTAAACATAATACATTAATCAGTTTTGTTTTCAATTAGAAACCTGAAGATATAAAAAATTTAACCCATTTTCAGTTCTTGAGAGTTACTTGATAATTTGAAAATATCCTATAAATTACATTAAAGCTCTGAATATTTTTAAGAAAAATTTTACATCTGTTAAAACTGGACAAATTCTTCTATAAATTATAACTTATTTTTAATAATGTTTAGAAGAATTCATCAGATAGTTTTTGAAAAATTATCATTTTCTATTTAATAATTATAGAATGGAGCTAATTTTGAATATAAGTTTGTAATGTTAAGGCTTTAAATAGTTTATATGATATAATTTATATCATAAGGTATTCTTTTTAACAACATTAAAAATTTTTGAAAATAATTAAATATTTAATCTGATTTAAGAAATACAAAATACTTATTAAAAGATATCTAGTTGATATTTATATTTTACATATTTGATAAATAAATTATTAATTTAAAATTTTACATGGTGTTCTTTAGAAATTTGCCAATTTTCAAATGTATCTTGCGTGAAAGATATGAAAGAATTTATTTATTTTTGAAGCAATAATAATTTAAATATTTGTTAATAATGAAAAACTAATTTATATTATATGCAAACGTTTAATGTAGGTTTAAAAGTAAATTTGATTTTAGTAGATTTAGTCAAAGTAAAAAAAATGATTAAGAGATATTTTCCTCCATTAAATGTAGTATCAAGTTATATACAAGTTAAGAAAAAGCTAAGATGCGATATGGTGTTTCAAAATACATTTTAGTTACTTTTTAAAATGTTTAAATTAACATAGCTAAATTAATATAAAAATCAAATAATTAAATATTTTAGCAATTTCTAAAATTTAGGATTTTTACATTTCAACATTTTAAAGTATGAAATTGAAAAACAGATTTAATAGAACAATATATTTTAATTTAATTGAAGTGAAATATGTTTCCACCAGTATATATATATATATATATATATATATATATATATATATATATATATATATATATATATATATATATATATATATATATATATATATATATATATATATATATATATTCAATTTTGTATTTTGTAAATATCTATAAAATCAGAACAATTATACAGGGTGTCCCAAAACGACCGCATAAACTATACACAGCTAGACAACTCGTTGACAGTACATAAAAACTGCCCAAAGAAGCGTTCCTATACGATCCATAGTTTACGAGAAAAATTCGAAAAACAAAGTATGACGTAACTGCCTGTGCAAGAAAAAACACTTTATTGAGCATATCAACAGCAGTATATGCACAATTTAAAACAGATGTTCAAAGTGTCCACGGTGAATGTCGAGGAAGGCTTGAACATGCCGTGGAATGTCTGTCATCACACGTTGCAGCATCCCGGAGTCCACCGCAGTTTAGGCAGCATGCAGACCAGCAACTAAGTGCATTGGCATTGGCACTATATCTCAAAACACCAGTTCTTTGAGATGGTCACATAGGAAAAAATGCAATGGTGCAAGATATGGCGAACATGACGGACATAGAACCTAACCCCCACGTCTGATCAAGTTGCCGGGGTGTTCCATATCCAGCCAACTACGTACAGGAGCACAGAAATACGCCGGAGTTAAATCATGCTGGAACCAAAGGCATTTCCATTACATCGGCTGTGCATCAAGTACATGTTGCAGTAGTCAGTAACGAAATACATGGCCACCTTATGAAGACTATCGGTAGCTGCAAAATGCAGCTTTTTAAGTACCAGTCCAATGGAGACTTAACGTCATTCCATGGCACACGCATGGATGACATGATATGCGTGACGAGCGTTTCAATCATTATCACCTGAGAAAATTTGCAAATATAGTTGTTGATGTGTCCAATAAAGTGTTTTTTTCTTGCATCGGTAGTGACGTCATACTTTGTTTTTCGTATTTTTCTTGTAAACTAAGGATCGTACAGGAACGCTTCTCTGGGCAGTTATTATGTACTCCCAACGAGGAATCTAGCTGTGTAGAGTTTATGCGATCGCTTTGGAGGACACCCTGTATATTACCTTCTCAAAATTATGTTGCCTTCAGAAAATTTAACAACATTCTTAAAATTTTAAAAAGAAAAAATTAGTATTTTATGCATATCTATTATTTAATGAGAAAAAAAAAAAAAAAATCCATTTATATTTACTTATTTGAAACTACTTTTTCTCAATTTTAAAATTAGCAAAAGATATTCAATACTAGAACTAATAGACATCCTATTTTATTAGATATTTTTTTAAGTAGTCAATTCTTAAAATTTTTTTCGTCATAAATATCTACGCTTACTAAAATAATTCTTATTAATTTAGTTGGGAAAAATTAAGCAATTTAGATTTTACGTATAAGCCTATAATTATATATACACTTAATTGTTTGTGGTTTCAAGAAAAGACCTGAAATTAATATTTTATTTATCTGAGCATATTATTCTTCTCTAATTAATTTGTAATATTTGTTAAGGGATGTGTTTAGCAAAAAATTACATCAATATTTGAAGAAATTTTGCAACTAACATTTAAATAATCAAAGCCAAAATGCAGATTTATTTATGTTGATAATGAAAAAAGGAATTTTATTCTGTAATACAGATCTGTATATATACTATATAAGATTTCTGGTAAAGTGAAAGAGAATAAATTGCGTTTATTGGCTTCTTTTATGTATCAATTTGCAGTCTAATGAAAAAACAATTCTATATCTTCCTTTAACAAACATGAATGCAAAGAGAATACTCCTAACAAGAGAATAAAGCAAATCAGGATATTCATATATATATATATATATATATATATATATATATATATATATATATATATATATATATATATATATATATATATATATATATATATATATATATATATATATATATATATATATATATATTTGTTTCTAGTACAAAAATGGGAATGTTAACTCCTATGTGAGTGTGTATAAATTATTAAATTAAGTGTTCTAACTTTTATTTATTTTCTTAAAGATGGTTATCTATATTGAAATACAAAATGTCCATCAAAAATTATTTAAAATAAAAAAGTTAAATAAAGAGTTTCAATTAATCACTGTGTATGATTGTAAGTATTAATAATTATTTATAATACTAATGATTTTTTTACAAATAAATTCCATATATTGTAATACTAAAACTTGTAAAAATAATCCAATCAAGGATTTTAAGTCTAATAAAATCACACGATAGTTGGAAATTTTAATTTCTTTTTTATAGCAATAAATCATTTTTAAGACTTAAAATTAAGGAGAGCACAAATCTAATAAATCAATAAAATTATATTAATATCAATATCAAAGGGCATAGATTTTCAATGAATATTTTATCATAAGAAATTAAAAGAATAAGAACTAGGTATTTAATTAATATTCCAAGATATGTAAATTTTCAAAGATAGAAAATATATTATACCAGCCAACAATAAACTATTTATACAACTATACTTTTGAAATACGCGTATTTTATCCGAAATGTCTGTACACAATATAATTCCGAATTTTGTTTTATTTGTAATGAAATTATTAATTGAAAAATTATTAGTGTATTTCTAAATATCTAAATGAAAGTCACATCTGAAAGCTTATTAGACTGTTACCTTAAAAATGACTGAATTAAGTAAAATTGTTATGAAAGAAAAAAGATTAAAAGTTTAAGAATTAGATATGATAAGAGATTAAAATCTTTTTTTCGTAAATGTTTATAAGAAATTTATTGAAGTAAAATTTCTACATGACAAATTGTTTTGGAACATAAGTGATCTAATGGTATTTTGATTTTCATTTAAATAAGAGTTTCTTTACTTTTCAGTATTTGCAGTCAAATTTTCGCACACACAATCATAATTTTCATCTTGCGTACAATGAAATGTATGAAATAAAAATAAATTTTGAATATTTTGGCAATAAATCTACATTATGACTTTAGTTTTAAACAATACAAATTAGCAAGAATATGGAAATTTATTGACATATATCAACACAGATACTTAGCATTGATTAAAAATTATCTGTTTTTTTAATACTCTTGTGTCCACTTGTCGAATATTCTCACCGTTCTTCATATGTTTTGATTTATTTCGAGCATTTTGGAATATCGAAAAGATGCCGTCTTGAAAATGTGTTGATATAACCAAATGTTTTCTTGTACATAGAAGTAGAAACTTTGATAACGCCATCTTAAATTTTCACCGGTATCTTTGAATCAATTCTTCTATCGCTATCAAGTCCATCGATAATGTGCACGTTGTATATGTATTCGTATTAATTACAATACACCATATTTGATATTCAAGGCAGCAGACATATGCAGAATCATGATAAATTTATAAGACACGAGACTACAACGAGAATTAAAAGCAACCAATCATCAACAAATATAAGACTATTATGGTTTCAAGAATAAAATCAAGAAAATATTCTCAAGGATAATTAAAGATTGGGTTTACCAGTATTGAAGTAAATGAAGTAGAAAGGGCACCGTACATGATTTGATCAAAATTGTTGGTGGCAGACAGCATGAAATCTAATAAATTTAAACGATATTTGAAAACCTTTCATTGTACATAAATAAACCCAGCGTTATTTGCCAAATGTTTGGAATGAAAATCAAAAATCAATTATTAAAAATTTTGTGAATGAAAAAGCTGTAATTACCTCTTACAAAATTTCATATTCAATTGCCACATGTTAAAAGCCTCACACATCTGGTGAAGAGTTATTTTTACAGCAGCTATTGAGATTGTAGAAACTATGTCTGACGATAATTTTGTTAAACAATAACAATCATACCTTTTTCAAATGATACTGTTGATCACTGAATTGAGGATATAGCTGAGAATGTACAATGTCAGCTTCCCTCGAAGATATGTGACAAATTGTTTTCAATACAGCTTGATGAGGCAGGAGATGCTCTGTAATAAAGATTCTGATTTCTTTACCTGTGTTCGGTTTTTGATAATAAGTCAACAATGCAATTACTTTTGTGGAAACCAATAGAACTCAACGAAAGTCACTCGCATTATTTGCTATCTTAAGTGAAGAATGCGGTAAAATATATTTTTGCAGTTATGAATGATTTGTTAGAGCTTAAAAAGATGAAAAAAATGTGGAAATCTGATTTTATAACTATTAAAAAGGATTTAGTTATACTATCAAGGAATTTTAAGTACAGTAAATTTATCAGTTAGCTAACAAAATATGTTACCAGACTATGTTCACTATCCAAATTGTTCATTAACCGATCATAAATTTTTTGTGATCATTAATTTTTTGAAGAATAGATTAATTCGTTCTGGTGACTCTAAAAATGAAATTAAAAAAAAGTGTATAATTTCTTAAGTTTATCAAAAATATGATACATACATATAGACTTTCATATTAAACAGACATTTTTCATTTTTTACTAATAAGGTGTTAAAGATCATATCCAATGTTGATTGCGTTTCTTTATTTCTGAATTTTCAAAATGCAATCAATAGCATTATTGTTGTAAAGTTATTAATAACATAGTTTTTGTTGCCGCCTGGAATTTCTTATTCAAGACTACGTAAGAGATAGTGAATGAACAAGGGGTGGGATTCACCAAAATGAAATCAGTTTTGATTTTGAATAAAATCAAAACCAAAATTTATGGTCTGCTTTGGCTGCAGATTTTTATATTGGGAAATATTTTTTTTCAATATAGAACTTTGAAGTTCGGCAAGCAACATAATTTAAGGGAGAGGAAATACGATTTTTGATCTTTTGGGTTTGGTACCCCCTCTCATTATGCTCCGAGAGCCGAGACATTTTCTTTAAAATTCATTTTAGTTCGTTATCCGAATGTTTTCGTTGTCTGAATTGTTTGTTAACTGATCACCCATTGCAGTATTTACTTGATGGCCGCAAACTGCTATCAAAATATAAGTAAGATACTTTCTGGAATCTATTTCATTATATTCCAGAAAGGCTATCAAATACCGAGGAGGAAACTGGCTAATCCAAAAGACAATTTAACAACAAATCATTCTTTAAATTTTTGACAAGAGTAGATGATAAAGATTCTGTTCTAATAATAATTGCATTTCCCATTCTATCACCTTTTTCACCATCCTACCTTTTTGAAACTGGATTTTGTGTAGTGGCTTCTTTGAAGACTAAATATAGAATTCAGCTAAATATAAAAGAGCTGAAAGCGTCGATATTTCTAATATTAAACCTTCTTTGAAGAGCTTTGATCTGCCAGACAGACCAAAAGAATGTCACTAATAATTATTAAATTTATTTTTTTATTTAATAACTTTATATTAGATAAATTTTGATTCAGTAAGTTGTTTTAATTTTATAAGTTAATTATTAAATATTAGATTAAAATGTATTTTGTTTTGCATGCGTGTGTTTTTCTTCCAGTCAGTTAATCAACTATTTTAATAATATTTTTTCTTGGATATGCTTGAGCAACCCTTTTAGTGTGTTGTCTTTTAGGGCAAGTCCTACAAGTTGAGAATCACTGTGTGATTCAAGCATAAACTTACCTTAATATTAAATAATTAGTACTAAATATAATTGTACTACGCATATAAAATTCATTTGATAAACCTTCTTTCAACTATTGTGTCTCTTTCTAATAACTGCTTCACACTGGTTATCAGTGTGACCTTAACTGCATCCACACTTATCTACCATATAGACCGATCAAAAAGTGGAGATTATTGTGCCATATAAGCCAATACAATTTGTGTTAGAAGAAAGACTAAAATTCTTAAAACTTTGGTAGGCCATAAGATTTGTTTTCCTAAATATGCTGTATATAATTACAATAAATTTAAATTACATATCATATGGATTAATAAGTTAACGTAGATTGAGAGTATGATGTAAAATCATTCTTGTCCTTAACAGCGTGGCATTGTTTTCTGATCGCTAAGGATAAACTGTAAAACTTCATAAATTGTTTTTGCATAAATTTTATTGATAAAAGTATTAAACATACTATTGTCATGTATTTATTGCTAAATATATATTTCCATAACTCAGTTATTAAATAGCTGTACTCCTTCATTGATTGAAATCAACAGAATTTACTCCAAATTTATTCATTTTTAATTCGCTTATTGAAGACAAACTAAACTCCCATTTGCTAGGGTTCATGCTGAACCATGGCTTCCCTAACAAATCAACTCCAAAGCAAGCTGTCTCGTGCTTTAGTTTTTCAATTAGTTGTTTTCAAGTTCTTGAGATCCTTTTCAACTTCATTGAGCCATCATGTTCTTGATCTTTTTTTTTTTATTTTTTCTGGTTTTGATACTGACTTTGTACATCGCATGACCTTCATTTTTTATGTGTCCAAACTATTGGACTCTTTTTTGATTTTATATAGTTTCTAGTTATAAATAATGGGATCATAAAATGTGAAAAAAGTGGAGACTAAAAAGAAATTTAAATTAGATGATACAAACGATATCTTTAAATGCATCAGCATTCTATGTCTGGAAGTATTATTTTAGTTAAAATACTTGATATTCATCTGGGTAATAAGGGCAAAATGAAGAGATAATACCATGGTTTAATATGTTTTTGGTGATAGAGAGTAATAGCAAAAGAAGTTGTGGCTATTGATAAAATAAATATTTCTTCTGGCACGTAGAACAATTTTAAATCAAATACAAATTACATTTATTATCCTTATTACACAAACAGTTGCTTAAAATATTAAATTGCTAAAAATATCGCAATTATTTAGCAGTTTAATGGCTTTTTTCTAGTGTCTACAAAATACCAGGTTTATATTTGATACAATAAATTATCTTCATGCTATGAATATACCAAATACACTATTCTTCCACTGATATGGCTTGAAATAGTTAACAGAGCTGAAATATCAGTTTTGTCATTTATTTTTGGTTCATAATTCCATATCGGTCAGCTGTCTTTAATATATTTGAGAAGATTTTATATATTGCGTTATATTTATTTATTATATAATTAGTTATATATATATATATATATATATATATATATATATATATATAATATATATACATACACATAGATGGATAGATAGATAGATATTGTGTGTGTGAAGTTAAAATAATTCACCTTAAATTAATTTTATAATTTTTAAATATTATTTTAAACCTTATATTTATTATGTAAATTTGTAAGAAAAATTCTTTCAAAATTTTGTTTGTATAAAAAAATAATTGTAATTTTTGACAAAATTATGTTTCAATATTGGTATATTTAATTTTTGATAATCTAACAATTACTGCAAAAAAGTACTTAAGATTTATAGTTTTATTATACTTAAAAATAGTTTTGTTCTTTCTCAGGAAAGTGTATAAGAATATTTAAAAAAATGATGAGAAGTTTAAGTAACAGAGAAGAATATTTTTATAAACTAATTCGTTCAAAGTTTTTACATAATTATCAGATAAATTAAAACATCTTCCAAATTAAAATAGATTCATATTTTCAAATTATGTTCAAAAGATGTATAATTTAATTTTGTAAATATTTCTAGCAAAGAAATTAATGTGATTTAGATAACAAAGTCTTAAAATTTCAAAACATTTATTACGAGCATATAAATGTCATGACTATTACAAATATTGTTGGCTGAAATATTTACATTATGTATGCATTTATTGCAAACTGTATACGTCATTATTTTTAAGAAAAACTTCTTGACAGGAAAATATTTCAATATTCTTATAAAAAATATTCTTATAAAATATTTCAATATTAGATTCTTTTATTTTCACATTTAACAATTCAGCTTATTTAATAATTCATAAATATATATATGTATACATAAGATTAGATTAGATTATTTTTAAATACAGTAAGTCATAATTTAGAAGCAGTCTGAAACAGAGTGAATGGAAGACATAGATTTATTAAAAATAATATCTATTTAAACAAAAGATGAAATAAATCTAAATTATACATCTGTAACCTAGGTATGACACTTACTGTGGTTAGCAGACATATGTGTGTTGTTTCTTACTGAAGGGGCTTATATACGGAGTTGTTATATGTGTAACAATAGTCTTAGGAATTCACTGGCACCTGTGTTTTAGGACTTGAGTATAGGGGTATAATAAAGGAACATTCATAAATTTAGAAATGTATTAAATAGGATAAAAACTCTTATTTTATAAATTAGCTAAAAATTATATATATATATATATATATATATATATATATATATATATATATATATATATATATATATATATATATATATATATATATATATATATATATATATATATATATATATATATATATATATATATATATATATATATATATATATATATATATATATATATATATATATATATATATATATATACAACAAATAAATAACAATATTACCTTAAATTATGAATATAACTGTGAAACTGTGTGGAATATATTTAATTAGAAACACCAATGAATATTTCAGTTTTCTTATGTATGATGAGAAGAAAAAGAAACACTTTCGTTGCAATATTAAAAGAAGTGGGAAATTTGTTGTCAGAAACTACTTAGCACATTTTTACACTACTTCACAAGGAGCTTATCTATTTGAAGTTAATGCTTCAAAGCACGCCTCCTCTCTCACAGTTATTTTTAAATAAAACGTTTTCTTCATAAATTTAGGATGACAAGACATGAAGCGCTTAAATACGCAGAAGCTTAAACATATTTCAGGGGTAGATAATTTTGAAAGCACTGCGTTCATGAAGACGTTTTCTTTTAACTTGTGTTCATAGACGAGTTTAACGTTGATAAATATTAGGAAAACACACATGAAATAATTTATTTCAACAAACTTTCTGTCATATATATTCATCCAAACGTGTGTGAACGATCTTCTACAAATTCTATACAGCACTGAACTGGATATTATATAGCACTGAAATAATGTAATACACTATATCATACTTTGGTTAAATGCTTCATGAATACATTTTAACATCATACGACTATAATAAATTTAATTAAATATTTAACAAAGTTATAGAGATAAGTTATGGAGATATATAAATATACTTTATTTTGATGATAAAACATTTTTTATTAATGTATAAGTATAAAATTTCTTATCTGAAAATTACTTAATTATTTTTTTCCTACACTACAATTGTTTTTCATACTTTTCTTTATAGGTTTTAATTTAATTTAGTTATTAGATTCATTGCGACATATTAAAATGAATACAAAAGATGAAACAAATACAAATGTAATCATTTACTATTCAAATAGTATATATATACATATATATATATATATATATATATATATATATATATATATATATATATATATATATATATATATATATATATATATATATATATATATATATATATATATATATATATATATATATATATATATATATATATATATACTTATTTTTTAACTTCCAATTTACAATACTTTTCTCAGCTTATAATGTGTTTTAACCTTTGATGATAAAATTTAATAAATCGTTGAAAGCGTTACTGCGTAAAAATTACTTAACTTTTCAAAATATTTTTTTAAAAATAACTAATTTTTACAAATAAAATTTTTAAAGAATGTCTTCATTTTAAAGCTTATATACATCTACAACCAGACGTGTTACATCACTTATATAAAAATTCAAACATAAGAAAAACAAAATTTTCTTCCTGTAAATATTAGATTCTTTTTATTCTTATTTTTAAAATAAATACATTATAAACAGCTTTTATACTTATTTCAAATTAAAATAGTAGCAAATTTTAAATTTCATGTTGTTGTCGTGTGCCAGCTAGGCTGGCAATATAGGTGCGCTGCTCCACTTTTTCAACTGAACCATATTTTTGGTGTGGAGTCTGACATCCTCAGGTACACACATGCCATAGGTACCCGTTTATAGGGTAGGCAACCATTTAACACCATTCATAGATGGAAATGACAAAGACAGGATAGATAGAGGAGAAAGTACATCCATGCCCGAACCCAGGACCTTCCTACCCGTAGTCAGGCTCTCTGACCACTGGACAGGGTCGAGCGGCTTTAAATTTCATTAATTAAATATATGCAGAGAATTTATATATTATTTTGGAATGTTTACATAATTACTTGAATCCCAAATTCCTCTTAATATAATTATTAGTGCATAGAAATGAGCGAAAGTTTTTGAAGAATCTGAAATAAAACAAAAAATCCTAATTTCCAACTGCACAAAATTTATATTCTGAGTTGTTTAACAATTTCGGCATCCTTCACTAAACATGGCTGCTTAGATGGTGAGTTCGTAAACCTATTTAACCGAAAAGTGGTCGTGCTTACTAAAAGCGACTGGGACAAAATAAATAAGTCATGTTCTCAATGTCCTCCAAATGAAATGATACCTCTAAAGATGGCGGTCCAAGTGTGTGGATTTTATACCGGATTCCTGCTTTAAGTTCGAAGATTTCCACGGCTGCTTTCACTTACCTGGAGAAGCCCAACACTGGGTTGAATTGGAGAATACTGGTGTAACAGCTATTTTTTTCACTAAAATTTGAACACGTCACATGCTCTTTTAAATTATAAAGATTTAACTTCAAAGATGAAATTTAAAATTTTCATGCCAACTTATAATATAGTCATTTTCAAGGCTGAGCTTACTAGGTATTTATACATTTTTAAAAGAAAATGGGCATCAAAAACAAAACTTATCTTAATTACTTGTTACCAATTTTTTTGATAATTAATAACTATTTTGATTCCTAAGGTAACTTAATTTACAAAGTAATTAGCTCTATCATTGTGTCAGAATTAATATACACCAATAAAAATTTATATTATTTCGGGAGCAAATCATTACTCCTGCATATAAAGCTTTGCCCTAAAACAAAACAAACATTTCATTTATTAAATTTTATAAATACAAATTAATGTAACAAATAGTCAGATTTTGAATTGTTTAGAATAAAAACCGGGCATATAAAAATAATATAATAATATAAATAATATTTATGAAACAATTATAATAATGAATATTATTTCAATGTATTATAAAATACTCATTGTTAAAAACTAAACTCCATGGCACGACAGCCCATGTGGGCCAAGGCCTACAGTGCCCATAACTGTTTTCATGACCGAGGGCCCTGGGGTGCGAAGCATATGTCCCAGTTAGGTGGTCAGCCTAACGTGAAACCCCCAGCGTTTAGTTCCCAAGCATGCTTGGTACTCAGTTTATCGACCCCCTGAAGGGATGAAAGGCTGAGTCGACCTTGCCCAGTCCGAGGATCGAACCTCTTACCTGTGTCATGGGAGCGTGAAACGCTCCCATTAAAATACTCATTGTTACTGATTCATATTCTTAAAGGATGATTAAAATTTAAGTAAAAGTTTGCAGAAAATTCACAGGTAAATTAAATTTGTTTTCTAAATATTATATTAACTATAATAGTAATATATTTATATTATAATAATACTATACGATAAATTACACCTTTTATAATAATACATAATACTATGTATATTACAATCTCCAAAGATCATAACATAATTTTGTCTCCATGTCAAACATTTAAGGCACTTAAGTAAGATTGCAATGTAAGTTTCTGCTATGAATAACATTTCATTCATTAACGATTTTATTTAAATTAATATATTTAGCAATACTCTGCTAATTTAATAATGTGTAATTTATTCTTATTAAATAAAATGAAATTATTTAAAAAAGGAGAAGATTTTAAAACGAATTTGCACAGTTTAAACTCGTATTTTAAAAACAGAAATGCTTCGTTATGCACACACACATTCCTTCGTTGAAACTAATTTCCCATTCTTCTTTCTTATCTCATTAATGACGTGATACAGATCTAAGAAAGATGGCCTTCAGAGATACTTTTTTATGAACAGTATGGCGCCCTTTCTATTTATAGTATCCAAACACCCAAGTCTTTTGAGAAACACAAATAATAATTATTTTTGTCCATACCGCTTCAGCCGCGCGCTTCAGCCGCTTAAACAGACTTCAAGGAAGTTTATTAATGAGCCACGAAGCCAAATGTCGCCCATCACTCACTTGATTTGTTATCACGCATGCGCGAGACCATGGTAACTTGTGCCGTGCTTTCAAGTATGCAAACTTGTGAGTGGCTTATGGAATGTCGGGAAAACAAAAGGATAATAGTATGTTAAAATCAGTAAATGCTTATTGGTTCAAGATGTAAAAAATATTTTTTAATTAAAACAATTGATAATTAACAAATTAGTAATAATAAACGTACAGGATAAGTTTAAATTTGTGTGTGAAATGTGAAGTTTCAAAAGGTAAGTTCTATTAGTTACATTTTCATACTTTTTTTTATATATTCCTCTTATTTAAAACAGTAATTCTTAAAAAGAGAAATGTGATATATTTTCCAAAATTAGTTAACACTATATTCATTAATGAAATGATTCTATTATCATATATCCTTAATGTAACCAAATATTGTTTTATGGAGAAAATAAATAAACTGTATGCTGAAACTAAATTGTGCAATCAAATTTTAATAATTCCGTCTATACATTACATTTATTTTTTTTAAAAAAATAAAAATCATTGAAGAATATTTACTAAGTTTTAATCATTTTATATCGCTGAATAAACTTACTGTAAATGATAATAAATTTTAAAAGAAATCCTATTGTGTTTTCAAATCACGTTTAACTTAAAATTATTACATTTTACTGCATTCCGATTAATTTTGTAAATTTATATGTTATTAAAAACAATTTGATTCGTTTTTTTCTTTAAACATTATTTATATAAAATGTACATTTAAATTTGTAAAAATATTATGAAATTTCTTACATTGAAACTTATGAATATCTTATATTTACAATTTTACTAAAATACATAATTAAATTTATCTATTACTGGAAAATTGTAAGAAATTATATTAATATTTAATTAACTATAAATATTTAAGCAGTAAAAGTTACTAGAGAGTTTGTAACAAATGCTGTTAAATTATAGTATATTCGCCTAATATGACATATTAAATATCATGAGCAAGTGGATATCTTAGAATTATATGATATAAAAATATTATTTGTAATTGAAAATTTTTATGTGATACAGCCGGAGAGCAAAAATATTTTTACATCTAAAACCACATAGAAATTATTCTGAAAATTATAGTTTCAAAAATTTATTATAATTGATACCCTTTACTATTTGTACCATCCATTAACAAATTTACAAATTTAAATTTTTTGAAATAATCATTCTATCAACTCTTATATAAAAATTAATCTTGAATGGAGTTTTTTAAGTTATTCATAAAAGGTTAATTACCTATAATTATTGTATTATCAGTTTTACCGCAAACAATCAAACCTTTAAAAATAATGAACAATTATTTTAATTTTTGAGTAATTAATTTGATATAAATATTTACTAATAATTTAAGGTTATCTTATGTAAATATTTTATACAACTTTCTTGTGAATAAATTTTATGACAATGTTCTGAATCATTTATCATATATTGTGCAAATAACAAAATATTTTTTCACATAAAAATTCATTAACTAGGAATGGAAATCAATTCCTTACAAATATTTTGCATACAATTAATGTATTTTGCATATGGTGTAAAATGACTTGTTTTTATTTAATTTCATAAATAATTAAAAACAAGTCACTTTACATGAACTCATATTTGGTGGTAAGCATTAAAAACAAGGCAATGCAGCATTTCAAGTTTCAAATTTCATTGAATTTTTTAAGTCAAAATGAAAAATTTATATGGCCGTTGTAATGTTTGAGTTTGGCTGCTTACTGCTATATAAATATTGGAAAAACAATAGTCTAGAAATCAGAAATTTTACTTGTCCTATCATGTCATAATATTGTACTACATACATATCTCATTGTTCCAAAATAAATTTGTTTAACATGTATTAAGTCAAAAATAATGTTGAGTAAATATTTTTTCTTTTTCTCATTTAAATTAATCCTGACTTTAAGCAGAAACTAAACGTTCTTGATTAAGTTCAATTAAATTCAACACTAGTAATCATTTGAAATTACGCATATGTTCTCAAACTTTTTCGCTTATATCGTACATAAATAATCAGGAATAAAATACTGATTTTTCACTGAATATTTTTGGATTAAGACATGTATTGTTATATTAAAAAAATTTAATTTTTATATTTAAATATAATACACGTTATAAAAATCTTTCTCACCGAAGCTAGTGTAAAGTATTTTAATAGTCACTGCTCAAATTGTTTTCCATGTACAATTTTCATGGATGATAAGAACTATTTACAGGTTAAATGAGAGGAAACATAAAGATGCACCCGACTATATTGCCATGCATGCACAAAACAGAAGTTCAACAAACTGTTGAACAGTATCATGGACTATTTGATCTAAAGAACGCAATAGAACATGGTACATTCATGATTAAAAATTCTCTATTGTCTAATTGAACGTAAGTTTTGAATATAAATGTTTTGTAATGATGTTATTACCTGAACTGTTGTCTTGATCTCAACATACTTTAGACACATATCATTGAAAACATTTGGATAAACAAAGATTTAAATATAATAAATGAAAAATAATACGAATAATTTCATTGATTATTTATATACTTAAAAGAAGGTGACATATGGTCAGTGGTTAGCGTTCCTGACTCCTGAGCTGTGGGTCACTAGTTCGATATCCGGTTTGGGCATGGATGCTTTTTCTGTGTATTTACTTTTGTGACGATGTATGATTGTGGTTTTTCTATAAACGGGTTTTTGGTGGTATGGCGTGGTGCTACTCGCCTACGTAACTTGGTTCATAGGTGCCCGCTGGGTAACGACAAATGAGTAGCAGTTTCCGGCCTTGTTATGACGAAGGGTTGGTCACCCAAGAGCCCACCATTGTTTGTTAAAAATATATACTTATATATTTTTATTATTTTTTGTTTCTTCATTTCTTATAATATAATATTATATACATTGTTATAATATAATATTTTATACAAATTTTTCAACTTTATAATTTTCTGTAATCTGTTAGAAAAGAATATCATCCTGGCAAAAAATATTTTGCTTAATAAATTACAATATTATAAGCTGCAACTATTGTAAGCTGAATTTTAAATTATTAGTAATTATTATCCTAGACAAAAATATGACAAACTCTTCGAATCTAACTTACATTTTCTTAACATTAAAAAATCTTATAATTTTTCAGTTTAATCTCTTCTTAATTTTTTACCTTAATTTTAAGATTATTTTGTAAAAATTATACAATAAACTAGAATTTCAAGCGGTAATAATATAGCTGTAATTTTGAGGTTCATAACAGAACGTTGAATCGATCCAGATGTGTAAAAACAGACTTTCAAACAATGTATATTTGGATAATAAATTTTATTTTATTTTTCAGATCACCAGAAATTATAATAGTTATTATTTTGTGTGACAAACCATCCATCATAAATTAATCAAAAATGACCGAAGATCTTGAATCCGGAGGCCGAAGGAAAAAGACATCAGTTACTAAATATGCTTCTTCAGTATTCAAGGAATCTTCAGTCAGTGCTGTCTCTGGAATCATATCAACAGCAAGCACACCTAGGAAAATTTTTAGGCTTATCATATTTTTAGTTCTAACAGCTGCATTCATATATCAATGTGTTGAGTTTTTCACTTTTGTCTTTGAGTTTCCATCGGTTGTGGATATAGAAATTAAAAGCCCAGAAGAGTACATGTCACCAGCTTTTACCATCTGCAACAATGAACGGTAATATTAGTTGTTTTTGGTACTTCCTTATTTTACTATCCGTTTTTGAAATGCCACCAAAATCATCTTCGATTTGATTAAAATTTAGAATGTGTTTATTATAGAATATGTAAAATAATCCTGTGACGCTTTTTTATTTGACCAAAAATGCTGCATCTTTTTCAAGATGTTTTTTTTTTATCACAAAGTAAAAATTGAAAAAAATGATGAGAAATACATCATTATTTTTCAATTTTACAAAATTCTGAGCATCATTTGTTTAATCAGTAAAAATATATTTAGGAGACAAATCTAAACAGTGGTCAATTTTCGTTATTCATTTTGAGGACAGTTTGTAACTTTTGATGATTTATATAACACGGGTTTGTAAAAATAAATAAGTCATTTTAATAGAATATCCTAAATTGCTTAAGTCTTATTTATAATATATTAATAAATTACCATTGTAAGAAAATAATTCCTTATTTTGGATTATATTTATGCAAATTAACATGACCGTAGTTAAAAAATTATGGAAGTATTTATTTTACATTTTATCATGAACATAGAATTTCATAATCATAATGTATAAGTACTATTGTGAGATATTAATTAATTAACATATTAATGTGAATGAATTAACTACATTTATCAAATCTCTGATAAAAACATCAAGCAAATATTGGTTTTAAATTATATGAATTCATTCTTCTTTATTAAATGAATTATTTAAGTCTTATTTCAATCGTTTTTAAATTCATTTTTATTTTTTATAATTTATCATTTATATATTGCATTAATTGAAAGGGAATAATTTGTGAACATCTTTTTCCAAAATTAACTTTTAATTTTTATCACTGTCCTCAGTTTTATACTATTTATAACTAATGCAATTTATTGCAAAAATTGTTTAGAATAACTTTTCATAAATAATTTTAAGTCATGAATAAAATGTACTGATTTTGTATTGTTTAGTTGATAAGAAATTCTACAAAACGTCATGTCTTTTAGAATCGTTTTGCATTCTTTGGTTGTGCCTTTTCCACTCAGAGATCACATTTTCTATCTTAATTAGACATGTATTAAGGTGTGTCAAATATTTAAGACAGAATTTTTCAACTAAATAATATTTATTTAGCAGTGTTAGCTTGTGATGTTAAATCAACTCGCTATCATCTGCATTATTTATTCTTAAATTACTGTAACACTGTTTTACTGTCATTATTGTTTTTTTTTAATTTTGTGGGAATGTGAACTGTTTAATCGTATTTTCTAGTATAAAACGGAGCAAGTTCTGTAGAAAATATCCAGATCGCTGTGAGGTTCCTGATGCAGATTTTTGCAAAAAATATCCAGGATATTGTGGGGAAGGTGAAACCCAGGTATCGAATGTTTTCACACAAAAATTTAAAATTTGAATTTCAAGTAAATTAACATCATTATAAAATGAATAATGTTGCATTAAATGACACTGAAAATTGCAAATGTCTTTTGAAAAATGTATATCGACATTTACTGTTTAACAGTTGGCAAAGAAAATTTTCACATTTCTCTGTATTATAGAATTTTATATTTTAAATATCAATCAACAATGAGATTACATCATGTCAAAAAATAAATATCTTTACAACATGTTAAACAGTTCATTAATTATTTGATAATGTAGAATGCCACTTAATAAATAAAGAAACTGAGTTGCGCCCATTTATTAAATTTGTGATCAGTTTTTTTTTTTCTGAATGAATAGAATTGATAAAAAAAATCTTAATTGCTCGGACATTTTTGTTAAGACATGCAATAAAATAAAATTGATATTATTATGTACACATTAGAACAATAAATAGTTTTGAAGCTTAAATAAAATGTCCCCAAAGATATAATTAATTAGAATCAATAACATTTTGTTTCTTGAATGGGTCTAAGCGATCTTCTAATTTATATAATATTCTTTAAACATCTTACCAAGTTTATTAGACATTTGTTTAAATCTAATTAAGTTAATTTTATTTTTTTAGGTATAAAAATACCAATAAAATTTTCTTTTCCTTAGTAAACATTATCGAGAATACTATTGTACATAACTATTTACAGCTATCTCGAGAGAAATTAGGCAATCATTTAATTTTTTTTAATAAAAAAATTTATTCTGAACCCTAATCTTACCCATGTTGAGTACTTTTAAATTATATTTTTAATTCATGTATTAATAAAGTTTTGCTATTAGAAACAATTTACAATTACCTATTTATCTAAATCAAGAATATTCTCTTAAATTTCTATACTTACATCTAAAAAATAATTATTTAGACATTTGAGGCAAACATACAATAGGAATTCATATATTTCTTATTTTAATAATAATTTAGAAATATTTAATCTTATAGCTTACAAAGGAATAACTTTTTCTTACCACTCTGTAAGTTTGATATTCAAGATCATTTCATTCCCATAAGAAATAATCATACGTTAAGATAATGAGACAATTCTTATTTAAAAAAGGTTGTCATGAATTAACAAATTTTATAAATATATAAAAACAAAATATTTTGTTGATTCCTTAATTGATTTAAGAGGACAACCCTTTCTTCATATAAAATTAATATGTGAATATATTTTAAATTTTTTTTAAATTGGAATCTAGTATTATTGAATCCTTTAATTATCCGAAATAATCTATTCTGTTTAGCTTCATAAACTTAACAGAAACTCATGTTCCTATAAAATGAACACACATCAAGATTTTGAAAATCCTTAGTTTATAAAAATAATAACCTAATTTTATAATGAAGTAGATTTTCTTCACCTTCCTAAGCTCTCATGAGAGATAATTAGTTCCTAATCTTTGTGAGGAAAACCCTAAGATTCTGGAAATTTAAACTATAAGTATTCATATTAAAACCATTGTTCTGTCTATCTCTCAATTTTTTCGGCACTTGAATTAAGAATGAATACACAGGATGAATTTAAATTTGTCAATTAAATTATGATTACAGCCTGTGTAATTAATTTAAAATATAATTGAATTAAGTTTGATTTCCCTGTAAAGTTGCTTCTGCCATGATATAATTAATAAAAGTGGTGCAACATTCTGCTCTGAAACTCTTTTTCTTACAAGAAAAGTGTAAGTGAAACTTTTTTTCTTTTTAAATGTCTCCCCTCTACGTGAATAGCGATATAAGATAAGTGCGATATTAGAGTCCCCTTTTTTATTCATTTACGAAATGTTTTTCCTTTCAAATATAACTATATTTGATTTTCGATTTTTGAAAAATATTATTTATTTCTCTTTAGTAAAAGGATTATCAAGTTTTTAGGCAAGTCTCAAACTGGAAGTGGATTGGTATGAAGATGGAAAGTGAAGCTCTTCCAATAAATAATAATTTCGTAATTAAAGAATGATTTTAAAGCAAAATGGATCTCATTTTATTTGTGTTTCGTTTAATCTACAAGTGGTTATCAAAATAATGGAAACTTTCATGAATAAAAAATATATTATTAAATGCACCTAGTAAGCATTAAAATATAAGAATAACTATCAGTGTTTTTATTTTAAATCTAAATGTATATATTCTGATAGTTTATCAACACATCAATTATTAAGATACTGGTGCGCTCTTGAAGACAAAAGTTTATTTAGTATCTTACTATTTTGTCTGTAAATATGCTTCATTGGACACCAATATTGAATTTGACTCAATTTTCCTTACTGATGATTAAATTGTCTCAACTCTACACAGTTCAAATTAATTGAAATTACATAAATTCAGACGATGCTATCACTCGCAAATCTTGATCGACTTGAAACCAATAATTTTTAAATGGAATGAGAATTTAAATTCTTAAGATTCTCTATTGAATTTAATTCATCGAATTCATATGAAAATTATTTTAATACAGCAACATATAGTTATTTTTACACATAGTTACTTTTAATCAAATATGATTACTTTTTGTATTATATTCTTATGCGATTCACAACTGGGTGTCCTTTGGCGGAATTATTCTAATAATCATTTTAGCAGTTTTGCGCAGAAGGTGTTTCTTTGTAAAATTGTTATTTTTTAATCATTATCTATGCAGCGAGTATTTTTTGGAAAGTAAATATTGCAATTTATTACATTTTTATATAGATACCAAAAGAAGAATACTTCTTTTATAACTTTGACTATGAAGAAATTGTTGAGCTTGGTCATGATTTAGAAGGACTAACAAGTTTCGATAACATATCATATTTAGAGTAAGTAATCATCACTTTTTTATCCATTTAAATTTCATTTGTTGCAACGATATATATGAAAGAACTGGATAATAGTAAAAAATAAAGGAATTTGATGGTCAGCAATGGAATGAAACATTTGGCACTATGGATGGGAACAAATGAAGACTATTTTATATCATTTGAACTTCAGGCTTCTTATGCCTTTAGAAAAAACTCTAAATAGATTGTAAGCCCCAATGTTTATCTGTCAAGTTGATATTCAAGGAAAGTGTAAGACTTATGTTCATCTGTAGTTCTTTATTTGCAGTTAGGATGATGAAATCTGTGAAAATTTCTAGGAAATATGTGATCCTATAACCAGAAATGATGAACTGTAAAGTGAGATATTTCCATTATTTTATTTAGAATATCCAAGATGTCTAATAAGGAGCAGTACTGAACCACAATTTAGTCATATACATTCTCCTAAAATTTCTTACTATCACGAAATCGTAGCAAGAAAATGTCTTAACAAGCCTTACTTTGCTTTGGCCCATTCTTCACAAAGTGATTTGCCTTAGTTGTTTCCACATTTCTAGCATCTACGAAAAGGCTCAGATAAATACAATAAATGGTATTTCAAATGAATTCGTATCATAGATTTTTTTCTTAATATTAAACTGCATTGATAATTTCCAATAAGCAAAAGTGTTCCATTCTGTTTGGGTTGCATTTGAAGTTGAAATGCAATTATATCTGAAATACGTGAGCGTTATATTTCATATACGTTTGCAGATAATCTTAGATATACTAACTCGAATTTTTAATAGTATGGAATATTAAAATTATTTTACTCTATTTCAGAATATTTTTATAATTTGATAAACTCGTTCGTTCTCCTCTACAGTTAGATAACTTAATGATATTTTTTTTTTAATTTTAGACTATACCATATTTAAAAGGATTTCATTCAAGCCTAACTACTATGTTTACAGAATTTGCTACGTTTTGTTATTTTAAGGTTCTTTTTAAAGCATTTATAATCCATGATATTTTATTTTAGTCCCACGATAAAAAATGAAGCCTTGCTGAGAAACAGAAATTACGATCCATACGATATATCAATCTGCTACAGTGCTAATGCAGTCGTTGACGATCCAGAAGATCCTCCATATTTACGAAAACATCCTATGGACTTTTGTAAGTATAACGCAAAATCTAAAGCTAAAATTCTTATCTGAAATTATGAAATTGTGTGTGTGATAGTTTTTATTACATATTTAAATATAGCAATATATTCGATTTTTAAAATTTCTTTTAATTTTTACATAAATTCTGAGTTATTACTTTTATTAGAATTAAGGAACTAATATTATATTTTTAAAAATAGTGGTATGTGGTAATCTCACTCCTTTTTT
Organism: Latrodectus hesperus; assembly: GCA_037975125.1. Classification (NCBI taxonomy): domain Eukaryota; kingdom Metazoa; phylum Arthropoda; class Arachnida; order Araneae; family Theridiidae; genus Latrodectus; species Latrodectus hesperus. The sequence goes on from JAJQOW010000095.1 coordinate 141,761, forward strand.
ATTCAATACATTATTAATTTTTAATGTAATTTTAAGGATTACTTTTGTTATATTTCATGAAAATTCCACATTTCATTTTGCATATACTAATGTACTTATATACTTAATCATATTAAAAATTGATGTATAGTTAAATCTTGTAATTTTTTTTATTTCAATTAAATTTTGTGGTTGGATTGATTTTTGGATAAAATTGGAAAATAAATATCCATAGAGAATAGATAAACGATTGACTCATCCCTGATAAAGCAACAAAAATTTTAATTGAAGATTATAGTTATTGATAGAAATTAAAGTAACATTTTTAAAATTTGTTTTTATATTTAAATTAAATAATCATTATATAAATTTTATTTTAAATTTCCTTCTACATTTGAAATTATTATTACAGGAATAACTTTTAATAATAGCTACGGAAAAAATATTTAGCATATTAAAATAATTTAGCATATAATTTTAACTAAGCTTATTCTTAAATACAAAATTGTAAGAATAATCATTTTATATGCAATCATGATTTCAAAAATGTTGTATCACAGACATATAAAAATAAAATATTTTCAATTTCAAGTTGTTAAGACAAAGGTATATAAAAAAGAAACATCAACAATTTTGTAATCAGAATCAATCAAATAAGTTTTAATTCATATAAAAATAATTATTAAATTCAAAATATATGAAATTACACATTCAAAACAAACTAATTTCATGAATATAATTTTAATCTAATTATAAAAACTAAATAGATAGAAATTTCCAAATTACGTAATTAAATTAATATACAAATTTAAATAAAGAAATTCTTGTTAAATTAAACATTTAATGTAAACACACCAACATAGTAACAAATGAATTATATTAAGTATTTTTACATTGTAATGGAATCAACAAATTACTTAAATCTGCATAAAATCTTAGCTGAAATTGTAAATAAGAAACTTTTATCGAAACAAAAGTTTGTTATTTTTATGTATTTATAAATTTCATCATATTATTAATTTACTAAATGTATTTTTGTCTTATTGTTTAAATTATAACTTCCTTTTAATTTTCGAAGCTAAGAAATGAAGTTTATTTTACCGTTGTAAAATTTTATATGTCCGAATATTTCATTGCAGTGCACAGCTCAAAGTTCAGATACATTTTTAATCCAGAAGAAAATGATAAGTTTGATCCTGATACGAAGACCGGAATATTTTTTGCAGTTCATTCTCCTTTTGAGGCAGTGAACCCCTTTCAAAAGGGATACTTTTTGGAACCGGGTAAAGAATACAAACTAACCGTTTGGATGGCAAGTCAAATAATTCATGTGAATTCCTCAATAATTGAAATATTGAAATTTTGAAATTGTATTTATATATATAAAAAATCACGCTATTTATTTATTTATATATGCATATATATATATATATATATATATATATATATATATATATATATATATATATATATATATATATATATATATATATATATATATATATATATATATATATATATATATATATATATATATATATATATATATATATATATATATATATATATATGTATATATATATATATATATATATATATATATATATATATATATATATATATATATATATATATATATGGTGATCTTTTTTTAAGTGACAGTGCTTGGAGCGTCCAGTATCGCGATCTAATAGCCAAAATGACATCAAACTTGGTATTTAGACTAATCAAAACATGGAAAAAGGATTTCTTGAAAAAAATTTATTTCCAAAAGTCACCACTAGGGCATTTTGTGGCACTGCTGTAGCATACAATAACGAAAATTAGCGTAAAAAACGGGTATCAAAGAAAAAATCATATGTTGTGCGATGACAGTGCCAGTAATAGTGGCTATAAAAGCAAGTAAGAGACAGCTCCGACAAATAATCTCAACTGCAGTAAACGAGCTCCAGTGGACATGCCTCTCACGTTACTGGAACATGCGTTTATGTTGGTGGAGTATCAAGTTTGTATATTATAAAGAACAGCATAACAAAGACAGTACGGAATATTCTCGTGATATGTTATTCACGGCTGTGGAGAACGTTGTGCACAGAATGCACGGTGCTATTTCTGAGAACGGTGCTCACAATAAATGTGGTCTAATTCCTCAACGGGGAAGTTATTCTAATAAATAAACATTAATAGTTTAACTGTACGATTTTATGAGTAAGTATATTTCTTTTCTCACATTTTCTACATTGTAAAACGCCCAAAAATACCCTATCGGTGATTTTTTAGACAAATTTTTTTTCTCATGGAATTCTTTTTTCCGTTATTTGATTTGTCTAAATACCAAGCTTGGTGCCATTTCAGTCATGGAGCAATTACCATGGATGTGATAGTCAGGAAAAAATTACCACCTCCTTCACATCATTGGCAAAATGTAGGGTGTGGACCCTCTGATGGTGCCAGCTATAGGTGGAGTTTAGAAAAAAGTAGTCCTTTCCTCTTTATGGTGCTCTGGTTAAACGAGAGACGCACCCTACTGACTTTAATTCGCATTAATGAACTTCAAAGTGAGCTTGGTTTGTCCAAAAGTCATAGGTAACAATAACAAAAATATATATATATATATATATATATATATATATATATATATATATATATATATATATATATATATATATATATATATATATATATAAAGATAGAAGTACATTGTAGTCTCTCTACATATATGCATATAAAACCTTTAATTATTGAAATTGCGATATGTATATATAAAGATGATCACTTTTACATAAACATATGTAATTTTTCAGCAAGAAGAACACAGACTAACATATCCTTACAAGACAAACTGCATGAATTATACAAACAATTGGATCAATAAAGGAAAATCTGGTCCCAGATCACAAGAGGTATGCTATTTGCATTACGTGAGCATATATATATATATATACTTTTAAAGAAATATCTTAACACATTTGAAAGAAACAAATTCATAAATTCAACAATTGCTTATGAATACAATTATAGTTATTGAAATAAACGAAAAATAATGTTAAATATAATAGGAAAGAAAATATACTGATCTAATTTTTAGAATAAACATTATAAATTTGAGTAATCAAATATTTTGTTTCAAAGAATGTAATTAAAATAGGGCTTTGATAATTAGTTATTATTGCCTATTTAAGAGTATTTAATTTTTTGATTCTTTCTTTATACTATTCAAATATTTTTGACATTTTAAATATTTTATAATATTTAAAATGTAATTTAGTTATAATTACATAATATTTAAAATAATATTTAGTTATAATGAAAAAATTACTATAAATTAATATTATCAATACAATGAATGGTAATAATATTGGTACACCAAATATTATTACCATTCATTGTATTGATAATATTAATTTATAGTAATTTTTTCATTATAATTAATGAAAAATATACGTCAAAAATTGTCCTATATTAATAAAATAATGAAATTTGTTTTCAGATGTGCCGTTTAAAATGTATTCAAGATTTTCTGCTCAAGATCTTAAATTGCGCATTTGCTTTTATTATGTATCCGATTCCTAAAGAAAAGATCTGTTCTAGAAGTAAGTTAGTTCGTGATACAGCTATTAATTCATGATCACATTATGTTGATCGTAATGAAGTATTATATATATTTAATTTCCTTGTAAATGAGAGTCCATTATTTGTGAGAACGAAACATGCAATTCATTTCCTTTATTTTAAAGTTAAAAGTAATTTTGGTTTTGAAATATAATTAAAAAAATTCAATCAGTTCATTTTATCAAATAATATTTTACTATTATATACAATTATGTGAAAAACAAAAACAATTTAAAATTTTAAAAATGTCTGATATGAAAATTTATGAATTGAAATAAATAAAACTTATCATTTGAGTTCCAATTCACATTCCCCAACTTAATTCAAACTAATTTTTTGTAGTTAAAGTTCTTGTTTTTATTCTAATCATTACTAGAAATTCTTAAAGTTTCCAAATTGCTAGTTCATATTTGACTAATCTCTTACAGAACTTTATGTACCACTAAACAAAAAGTTAATAATATCTTAATCTCAATCTTCAAATGAAATTTAATTTAGTATGTCTCTGAATTTAATATCAACTAATAAAATTTGAAGTAAAGATTTATTTGTTGCTCACTGCGTTATTCTTATAACAATTTTATTTAAAAATAAATTAAATCCCTAACTTACCTCAAAAATTATTGTTGGAGCTTCACATTTCTATTTTAAAATTCAGGTTGTTTTTTTCTAATAACTCTGTCTTTTTCAACTAAATATTATTTCAATTCCAAATAAGTGATATTTCCAAAAACTTTGTTCCGTAATTTATACAAAAATTGAAGTGGGAATTGATGAAAACTGAAAAGGAAAACGAAGATAGAGAAATATGATATTAAAGACATTAGTCTGAAGATTGAAATTGAATTTTACCAACAGATTTTGTAATATTGAATTGAAATCTTGCTAGTAGTATTTTCATTATAAATATCAATATAAAAGCTTATTTTCTAATATTTATTTATTAAGGCAACAAACATACTTCATAATATATAACTATTTTGTTTCGTGATTGAACGAATGATTTTGCGGCATTATACCGTGTGTCAATCTATTTGAGATTTTGAAATTATAATGCTAATAAAAACATAAACTCAATTTATATAATGGTAATTGCGATACGAAATATGATGTGAATTCGAATTTATTTATAAAAATTCATATAAAAATGTATTCAATAATTGTAATTTAATAAAATATATGTCATTTATAAATTTTTGAGTGAATTTTAATTCATTCCATGCTAGGTGATTTTAGGCATAACACCTTTTGTTATGCGAGGAAACTACGTCACATTCTGAACTACTGATGTAAAAGAAACGTTTTGTTAAATTATGTCAAAATTTCCAATAAAGCAAACATTCGTTTTCTGACACTGGGTACAAAATGGTATGACTTTAAATTATATAAGATACAATATAATTATACACTACTGATTAAAATTCAAAAATAACAAATTACAATTATTCAAAAATCAATATCATTAACAATAATGGTCTTTTATTTACGTGAATTTTCAATTAATTAATTTAAGGTAAATGGCACACTAATATCATCCTACAAAAATTAAATTCAGCTACTTTTTTCTGTCATCATAATTTTTACCACTTTAATTTATTTATCAGATAGCAATGGATTTGTATAGAATTTGATAGCCTGTTGGCTATTTTGTAAATCTACTTTTTAGAGTTATTCTATATTGTTAAACACACATTACGCGAAACTAAAAGCAGTTAGTTCGTGTTAAATTGTATTTTATTTTTGAACAAAAGAATTTTAGTAATTTTGAAATTATTATTGTCCATTACGATATTTATAAAAAAAGTTGAATTTACTATAAAATTTTAAATGTTTTTCAATTAAAAACATATATCTTTAATGTAATATTATATAATATAATAATATATACATAATTTAGCGTTTTTACAAGCGAATTTATGTATTACTGATGGTATTTCAAAAGTAACACAAAAAATTCATAATATTTTAAATTATACATTTTCCGTTTAGTAAAAACTATTTTATCAGATATATGTAGAAACATAAAATTTCAATTTTTTTTCATGTATAAAAATGTATACTAGATACAACAATGAAATATTAAGCAATATTTAAAGATATTTTTATTTCATTAGTTTATAGTTACAGATAAGCGTATCGTACAATTTATAGAAATACTTTTATTGTAAACACTTTAATATTTTTTAGAAAACTAAGAAACTAGACAACATTTGAAATGTGTATATTTATGAATAATTTAAGTGTCTGTTGTAATAAAAAGTTAACATTTTTACTTCAAAGATTATATAAGAAAATTAATACAAAACATTACAATTCATTTCTTGTTTTTTTCAGATAAATCAGTGGAGGATGCTAATTATACTGAACAGGAACTTTCCGATTTTCAAGAGTGTGTGTTGAATTGTAGGGAAGAATGTCTGTATGTAACAAAATTTGCACAATAATTTTCATAACAAGATTACATTTTAATTACTTACATTGATTGTTTGTTACTACGGATCTCATTTTCTTAATGTAAATCAAATATATATATATATATATATATATATATATATATATATATATATATATATATATATATATATATATATATATATATATATATATGTATACATACATATATATATATAAATATATGAGGTTTGTTTCAGAACCATAATAATAAATAAGATAAATAAGTAGTTTTAAATTTTAGGTCAAGAAACTGAAGCAATTTTTTGTAAACATACAGCGAAAATGATAAAATGTACTCGTATTCATACCTACACACATAAAATGTTAATAAATTTCATTTTAAAAAATTAGGGTCAAATTTACACAAACTCAAAAGAGAAATACATACTCAAATATCAAATATTATAGATTTACGAACGAAAATGCAAGTAAAATCTTTTAATCGTTCAAATGATGAACTAAAACGGAATTTGATCAGCAATGTTGTTCCTTTATAATAAAAAATAACCAGTGAGAGATTAGCATTAATATGAAAGCTAAATATATTCAATTTCATTAAATAGGACCACATAAATAGGAAGGCAATATTTAAGAAAAATATAACACTAAGAACTCATACTATTTACAAATGATTTTTGCAGTACCTATATAATAGAATTCGAAAGCTTGCTCTTCCATTTAAAAGCAAAAAGGAAGAAAAACGAGGGAAGTATCAAAAGCAAGCATGTAGAAATGATGTAATATTTATCTCTACATTATTACATCAGAAATAACCCCGACAGAAACAACTACTAGGCATATTTTTATACATGTAAAGTTATCTATATATATCTATCTATCTATCTATCTATTATATATATATATATATATATATATATATATATATATATATATATATATATATATATATATATATATATATATATATATATATATATATATATATATATATATATATATATATATATATATAGATAGATAGATAGATAGATAGATAGATAGATAGATGGATGGATGGATGGATAGTTAGATATAGATATATTAGATTAAATTAGTTTTGAATATAATGTTGCGTAGTTTAGTATCAGTCTGCAACTTAGTATTAATATAGTGAATGTAAGACACACAGATATTTTCCAAAAATTACTTATTTAAAGAAAATGTGAAATGGATTTAAATTGTCCATCTGTAACTTAGTTTTGACTCTTACCATAGTTAGCAGACTGTGTACGGTTTCATACTGAAAGAGGTTTATATAGGGGATGCTACGTTATTGTTAAATGTATAAGAAATGTTTTAGGAATTCACTGTCTTCTTTGTTTTAGGACTTCAATATAGGGGTAAAACAAAAGAACATTCGCATTGTCACATTAATTTAGAGTTATATTGAATAGGTTACATTAACAAGGAACTCTAGTTATATTAGTTTAACTTATTTTCTGTGTTTGTAACTTATCTCAAATATTACACACACACACAGATATTTTTTAATGCAAAACAGCAGTTTCTAGATCTTTCTGTCTTGGCACAAATCTTAAACTGACTTATTGACCAGAATTGTGGAAATATATACCTTTCAGTTATTCTCAACTCTACTTACAAACTCTTGAACTATTGGACAATTTGGTATAGCAGCTGATAAGCTAACTTTGAAATCATCAAGAAAACAACGCTTTATGAAATGCTAAAGCACTTTTATTTTTCTGAGCTACTGTACGAAGTATTGATGGTTTATAAAAATTGTTGATTGACCTGCATTTTTAAATTTATTCAGTATCCATATTCTCGATCTACAGGCTCTAAACAACGTAATTTTCAAATTTCGGTTCATTTATTCCAACTTCAGTCAATGTCAAAGCAGAAGTATCTAAAACTTTATTAGTTACTCTTATGTAAATACATGTTAGTCTTCCATCTCTTGCTTCCATAAATGTGAGTTTGCTCTAATTTTTCACTTGTAGACTGTAAGATAAAAACTAAACAATATAGATATTATTTCTGAAATCACTCATCATAAGGGGAAATTTCAATATCATGTACACTAATCCTGAAGTCATTTATTAGAATTTTTTATGCAGTTATAATTTTCAAGGGATGATATTTTGAAATTGTTTTTCCTTCAGTTTCATTCGTGCTTCTAAAATTCGTAAAGCTTTTGAAAAGATTAATTTTTCAAATTATTAAATTCAATATGCGTTTTTTAAATATCAAATGATTTATTTAATGATTTTAAAAGTATGCAAACTCGTTCTATAATCAACTATTTTATTTTAAGCAGAGATAAAATAATGAATATTAATACAAATATTCTTATCGTTATATCATAATTCGTTATTTTTATGTTATTTACTGTAAATTTAAATCTATACAAATAAATTACTTAATTGCAGAAATACGATATTCAAAATTAGATAAAAATCTATATATTTTTATATACTATCACATGTTCAAAATTTTATATATTGCAGATTATATTTTAAGATATAAAATGATGATTCTGATATTAAAATATTCTTATTTTAGAAAAGTGAAATATTTTACTGAAATTCGAGAAAGATACATTGCTAGAAGGGTAAGTTAATTAATTAATTTTACTTTATTTCTTTTATTTTTATTGAAATAAAATGTTGCTTGATATTTAAATTTTCTCATAAATTACTTTAATAATTAATTTACAATCCCTTAATTTAGTCTCCTCAAAAAGGAATTATGAATCAAAAATGAAGTAATGATCTTGTAGGAATGGGTATACTTGTTCAATTATTGATGTGAACGAATTACATTTTAGATAAAAATACATATTTTAAAAATGTATAACTATTTAATTCTGTTTTTCATCTATACTTGATATTAATATGTTTTATGTTAGTGACACTCTGAATAATTGAATTCATACTTTTTCTAGTGACGCCACTTTGCGAAACAGGTCAGGAATAAGCTGTTTCTTTTTGTATATCTGCAGCGCTTAATGTTTTTACAAATTTCACACTTTTCCTAGAATGTTTTACTTAAAATACACTGCTGGCCACCCAAATTGCTACACCAAGAAAGACAACAGATATCACAACAAAATTTATGTAGATAACATATTCATCAAGTATATCAAATGGTTCAATTAAATTACTTCTATGAAGTGTGGTTCCTGCCAAAATCAGCAGCTAGAGTAGCCACCGTTATTGGAGATCACCACTGCCACATGCCTCCGCATTGATTCAAATAGAAAGTGGATGTGTTTTGGGGAAAAAGCATACCAAGCAGATTCCACACGTTGCTAAAGTTGATCTGGTGTTGCAGCTGGGGATGTAATCTGGGTCAATCGTTGAGCAACCATAGACCATAAGTTTTCTATTGGCGAAAGGTGCAGAATACGAGCCTGGTAGGGAAGCAATTCAATATGGCGATGGACGAAGACCCCGTGGACAATGCTTGCCACGCGTGATCGTGCATTATACTGTTGAAATATAGCGGTGGGCAAGCCCTAAATGAAAGGAAGGACAACTGACTCCAACACTTTGGAGATGCAGCACTGGCTGTTTAAAGTACCGACATGTGTACTAGAGGAGTGTGAGAGTGGTATCCAATACCACACCATATTATAATACCCGGTCCAAAACCAGTGTGACGGCATCCTCTCACAACGGTGTCTCCAGACTCGAATGTGACCATAATGGTGTTGCAGACAGAAGTTTGACTCATCAGTTAAGACAATTTCTGCGGTTCTCATCCTTCTTTCATCGCAGAATTGATGGTGGAGACGTCTGCGGTTCTGCGTCAAGGGTAGATGAAGAAATGCACGTCTTGCGGACAGACCACTCTGCTGTAAATGGCGTCGAATGGTACGTGCAGACACTGGATGATATGTTACAGATTGAATCACCCAGACTCATCGTTACAGAACCATCACGTGAAGTGGCGCACTGAGTTGGATGCGATTGAACATGTCGGTCTGTCGTACCCTCCTGCATCCAACGACCACATATCCGCATTAAAGTTGCTTGGGTTTTGTCCATCACGACTACCGATTTTCCTGAAAGATAATCCACAATCTCGGTTGGCCACTGTCCTTCCTCTGTCGAACTCGAACGCTTGATCAAATAATGATCACTGCTTTTTACATGCCATAATTGATCGTTTATTTTTTGAAAAAAACACAAGAAAAACATTATTGCCGAACTTGAAATCTCCAAGCCTCAAATCGCACTTTGAAGTGGTCCAGAGGTGTACGTGTTTTGCGTCTGTGCTGAAATTCTAATTATTTGCATAAATCACCTTCGCTAAAACATTTCGTAAATTTCACGTTATTTGCATGCATCCTTCATGGTGCTGCATTTATGGTGGTCAACAGTGTAATTCGAAGCATAAGTGTCAGAAAGATGCTTTATTCATAATTCTATTGAAAGTTTTAAATCTGGGATCCTTTCTTAAAATATGATCAACGATAGCATACATTTAATTTCAAATAAATCAGATACTCTCCTCATCAAATTAATAACTAATTTAAAATGAAACAGAATTTTACAGAAGCTAAATGGCGCAAATTTTTTGGAAATTATGATGTAAGTGAAACTTAATAACCTGAAACTGAAAAAGTTCAGTATTGTCTAGTAAATGTATCGGCTTTCAAAATGAACCAAATCAAAGAAATTCCTTCTGAAACGATCGATGGGTCTCAAAATTTCCTTGCGTCAATTTTTTTATACTGCTGTGGGATTTTAGATTCAGCGTCGCAAAATTATCCGCATATTTTATTTTTAAGTTAAAATGCTGTTATTCTCACTATGATCTAGTGGTTAGAATGAGTTCTTCTGGGAATCAAGTCTTGGCCACTGCTTAGCAACGTAAGATTGCTGCTTCGCTTCAGCATGCACACCTATCAGACCAGGTGCTTGGAAGTGTTCCTGGTTACTGTTCTTGCAATACGTGAATATGTCCCACTATTTATAAAAATTCGTCTCGGAAGACTAGTAGCAAATTTTATACTACACTGTCATATAACGGACGTTTGGCATTCGGGTATCATCCACGCGATGTCAAATTTAAGAACGTATCTTATGTAATTAATTTAATATGGCGCCAAAATTGAACGTAAACTAATAAAGCTTTATGTTAGAAGAGTTTTCTTAGTATTTTGCATTTATAATATTTTCTACCATGATATTCAGTCCTTGGTATGTAAGAGGTTTTTCTCGTAACCTTAATGTTAACTCATATAAACAATCTTGCAGGGGATCTGATATGTTTAGTAAAGGTGAATGAAATACTTTAATGGCCACAATACACTCTAAAGGAAAATACACCTCTTTAGATGGCAAATCATGCTCTACTCCAAAGATATTCTGCTTAGTGCCTGCTTCTAAGTAACATGGACCTACTGATTTTCGGGCAATAATGGTATACTCATTGACTGCATAAAATGCCATGGATTCTGCTTTCTTGTATTGAAGAAAGAGAAATTACCTCACTAGTTGTATATTATAAAGATAAAAAAGTTTTACTTTTACCAAGATTCAATCAAATTTCACTTTGTTTCATGAATAGAGAATCAAAAATGATATTAAATTCAAATTTGATTTATAAATGGAATGAGCTCTTTTTTTACAGTTTATATCAATTCCAAAATAGTTGTACCAATCAATGGAAGTTATTTAGAACGTAAGCATTATCTTATAATATGAAAAACTCTAATTAAATTTAAATAAAATTATGTTGTGTATGACACAAATCAAACATACAATAGTTCAAGATTGAAATTGTAGTCAATTTAAAGTATTATTAATTTATATAAACGAATCTCTCTTTTATAGCTTATAACTTTTTTAAAACTAATTAAAAACAGTGTTTTTGATCTTTTAAACGTTTATTCAGTGTTATGAATGTTAGTATAGTGTGCTATAGAATGTGCATTGACTTCTCAAACTGTAGTACCAATAAGAATAAATATTTTAGAATGTCTATGGTATCTATTCATTTTATTTTTGAATAAATTATTTATCACCTGTATCTTATTTATGTATATAAAGAGGTAACAATTTATTACAAAATTTTAACTTACGATTATTAATTATATCATGCGACTATTGAAACAAACAATCACACATTATTTAGATGTTTTTTATTAAATTTATATGTATGATTCATTTTTATCAGTCATTGCTCTTGATTTTATTTAAAATTTTTTCTTTAAATCTTTAAATAATTTCTTCTTGTTAATGCAAGGGTGAAAATTCCAATGCTTGTAAATTAATAAGTTTCTACCAAAATGCTATCAATTTAAAATAATTTAACTATTACTGAAATAGCAAACATTTTATTTTTTTAAAGGTCAAATTAACTTGAGCTAATGTCAAATCTTTCAAACAAATATTCTTACTTTATGAAGAGGAAATAAAGCTTTGAGAGAATGCTTTTAAAACAGAACACTTTTTGTTATACTTTTACTTAGCTTTAATTTATTTTATATTATGTACACTTTAATAGATTGGATTACTATTCGTTTTCTAAAAAATCACAAATCATTTTTTTAATTTATGTAATTTATTTCAAATAATCTAAATGTCATTTCATCATTTTTTAAAACATGAGTTAATGAAACTGTTTGAAAGGCATGAAGGTTCTAATCTCGTTCACTGCGTCTAATTTGCTAGTGATTTTTAGTTCACTAAAATTAGTTCATTATTCCCATATAATATTCTTTTATTTGCAGTAATATATTATTCGATCAAGACTTGACAACATTAATCATATAAAAAAAATCAAAAATGAGTAGTTTGTTCCAATAAAAAATAATATTTTCTTCACTTAATAAGCATAAATGCTGACAGATTTAGCAATTCAATCTACTATATCTGCTCTTTATGACCGGTTACTATTTAAATACCCTACTTATAAAAACGTTTTACACAGAGTAGATAAAAAACAACAAACTTGTTGCGCGAACATATTTGAAATTAGCTGCGGTTCCGACATTGAGGAAAATGTAATTAATTTAAATTCTTTTTTTTATTTTTATTTTGTAACTTTACTGGATTACTTCCAAAATTAAACAAGTTCCACAGAACACAACTTATTACTGCGGAAAATAACTTAGCACCTGCTATCGTAACTCAGAGAAAGATTTAAGAACATCAACTTAACTTTGTTTTGTCATTCAACTTCTGATGCTAATTTACTTAATGTCATTTATTTTCATTAAAAAAATTTTCGCCATTCAAATCTTGAAAATAAAAATCATTTATTGAATGTTGTGTTCCAATTGATTTTCCTGCCATATTTAATTCATCATTTGCACTTTGTTATTAATTTACCTAAAGGTTTTCTTAATAGTTATTGTTATATGTTCTTAATTGTTAATTGTTATGTTCTTACTTGTTATATGATAAACTAATTTTATTTTGAACCATAAGAATCATATTATTTTTAGTGTTAAATATACTGATATGTCAGAAAAATTGTCACTTTTCTTAATTTTTTCATTTTTAAACTATTTTTAAAGACTTTTATAAGATATTTTATATGCAGTATTTAATTGCTATATATATATATATATATATAAACTAATTCCCTCATAAGCTACTATCACGAAGACTATTATTTAAACCATTTTAACTATTATTTACTGTTATTTTTAGCTTATAAAGTTCTATATTTCACAAAGATTGAACAAATTTCCCTTTGTTTTGATGTAAAAATCTTAAGTTATCTTCAAAATATCTTTCAACACAAAACTTACATATAATTTTTACAAATTGCTTCGAAATCGAAATTCTTATATTCTAGATATAACATATAAAGAACTTGATGGTATAAAGAAATTACCGATTGAAAAGTGTTAATATAACTTCTAATTTCTTAATAAATTAGCTTATAGTGTAAATAAAATATTTTAAGACAGAATTTTTGTCTTTGACATAAGCAAGCTAATACATGGCGTTACATTTATTTCATCCCATCTCATAATTTTAATCACTTTTAGCAATTATTGAAATTCTATAATTATTTGACAAACATGTATTATATCATTCAAAGGGTTTTAAATTATGTCAAAAATTTTATGACGAAATATAAATAAAAATACAACGCACATTTAGATCCTGTAAGATACTTAATTTCAACTAAAGTATAGAATTTCATACGGTATTTTTAAGAATAATTGGCAGTGCGGTTATTTGAGATAAAGTAAGAAAGCCAAATAAAATTATTTTCAGTAAATGACATCAATCACATAATTTTATTTCAATCCTTCAATTCGGACAATTTTTTTAAAAACAAAAACATATAGAAAGGTTATAATATCTATGTTGGTCAAATAATGAGTCCAGCATTTTAATAAAAATATAGTCATAAGTCAATGCTAGGAGTTAAATTATTTTGAGTTATATAGCGTTAATCAGTTACCATATTTTATTTAATGTTTAAACTATACTATATTTGTTTAAATATAAGAACAATGTTCAATATGTTGATAATATTAAATATTTCCAATATTAAAATTTAATTAAATATTCTATTTTTACGTTAAATATTTTAATTCAATCTTAATAGTTAAAATTATTTAATACATATGATTCAAATTTTTCTAAAGTATAACTGTTAAATAAATTAATTAATATATTACTTTTAAATAAAATATTTTCTCTCTTTTATAGGAGAGATATAACAGAACAATTAAACATCCGTAAGTAAACTTTTCTATTTTGAAAATGTTTTTATTCGGAATAATCTCATAAATCATTATGATTATTTTAAGTTTTCTTCAATAGAATGTCAGCTAAAGACAGAATAAGGTTAAATTGATAGTATTTGAGAGATTTATTTGAATTAAATCAAAGATTTACAAAAAAGAAATAAAATTCATTTACAGATTTATTGCTTTGTAATATTTATAGATCTTAGGAATGATTAGTGTGTCATATTTTTAAAACTAAAACAGTAATATATATATATTATTTCACTGAATAATTCTTCAATAATTATCTGGCATTATTTTTCTATATTACTTCTATTACTATATTAATTTCTATATATCATTATTAGTATAATACGATACTAATTTCAGTATGTTATATATTTGTAAATATATAAATTAAATTAGTGACATGAACACTATCTTTAAGTTTCTCATAACGAAATTTAATTTCTATATTACCATTTAATTAAATGTTGTTAAAGTCATCTAATTGAGAAAAGCACTAGTAATTGAAAGGTAGAGAGTTCGGTATCGGACCCGGTGGTTGAGTAGTCTGTCGACTAAGCTTAAGTGTGTTAAAAGTTTAAATATTTTTATAATTATGTTTTGCAAGCATAATAAACGCTAAATTATATTTTTAAAAAGTAAAATCTGCAAAATGATTTATATGATTGTCACAGCAACACTAAAATGTTTTTGCACAAAAAATAAAATGTAAAATGAAATTAATGAACCAATAAAGATATTTTCATTTATCACTCAAGTAATTGACCTTAAAATTCTTTTATTGTATTGACAGTATATATATATATATATATATATATATATATATATATATATATATATATATATATATATATATATATTATTTATACGCAGATTTGATGAAAATAGTTTATTATCCATAATTTATTATTTCGTAATTGGTTTTTTTAACTGTGATTTATATATATTTTTTAATGTTCTCTAGTTCCCTCATATACGTAGATGTGAATATAGAAGATGCAGAAATTATGAGCTTTATATATAGACCAAAATATCAAGTAAGAAATGCTTCGGCTCATATTGATAAATTAAGCTTAGTGTAAAAATTTAAAAATTTCAAAATCATTTTATTAAAACTTACAAATTATTTAATATAGAAAGTACTTATATAATTAAAGGAATTACTTATGATTATCTTTATTAAAAATTAAAAAGTTTTCAATATATTAAGTAATTATATAATTAAAGGTATTTATTTTTATATATTATCTTATTTTGCATACTCTCAGACATGCATATTTCAAATAGTTCCATTTTGATTAATTTAAACAATAGTTTTTTTGGCAAGTAAAGTGATATTACAGATATTATTTTTTATACAAGTAAATATTAAATTTAAATAATTTGTATCGATTTCTAAGCATTCTAATGAGTCATTGTCATGTTCCATTGTAAAATATATGTTCTACATTAATACTTCTTTATTTAAAAATTTCCAAATAATGTTGAAATATTATATGTTGCTGCAAATTTGAAATCAATATGTATAGAGAGAAGTATAAGTTCAACCATATTTAAATTACTGAAAAATAACTAATTATAGTACACCATTTTTCCAACTAAACTAATCCCGAATATATTATAATAATTATTTGCTATATTCTATGAGGCCGTGGTAACCTAGTGGCTGGAGCATCGTCCTTCCATCCGGTAGGGCGGGGCTCGATTCCCACTGTCGCCAAAGACCCATGGAATACATGCGATATACGTGCTTTTTAAATCTGTGGGATCGAAAGTACGTTGTCCGTCGTGGAGCACTTACCCTGGAGGTAATGGTTTGGAGAATATTTCCTCTCCCTACAAATAGATGTCAAAATTGTGGAGTGGATCCTCTAGTGGTGCCCTCTATTGGAGAAGTACTTAGTGCAAAGTCGTACTTTCACTTTCATGGTACTTTGGTTAAATGAATGACGCACCATATTGATTTAAATTAACACAGCCATTACCAGAGTGAGATTGGCTTGTCTAAGTGTCATAAGTAACAACAACAACAATATTGTAAAATTAATAAATAGTCAAATGTCTAACTAATGCAATAATCATTTTAAAAGCAACATTGCAGCCATTTAAATGAAGATATTCTTAACCCATTTATGCCGCAAATTGAAACCTTTGAATTTTTTGCAAAAAGTATATTGCTTTTAGTGTATGTTTGGCAGAAAAATCATATAAGAATTGCTCCTCCCATAAAGGCACAGTAGATATTAATGTGTTAATAAGAAGTCAGAGAGTTTTACATACAAAATAATTTTAAGTAGAATTACAATTTCTGAAAAGAAAACAATATATCCCACATTATTTTCATGCAACATTTTTTATAATATTTTTTTACTTGTGATTGTCAACTTGTTTACTGAATGATATAAATAAAAAATTATTTAAAAAAATGCTGTAAAAATATTTCGTTATATTAATTATTTCTATTGTTAGAAATTTTACGATTAGTTTTTATACGTTTGCTAATATATAGATTTATTTATTAGACAAATGTTAATTAAAATTAGTCTAGATTTTGATCTTAAATGATTACAAACATCCCTTTCCGAAAGGATATTTGATTTCACGATATAAATTAAGGATCAGTGTACTAATATATAGATGTTAAAATATAATCTGGCTCAATAAAGAAAGGTTTTCACTAAAGTATTGTGAGGATTATTTAAATAAAACAATTATTAAAATGAAATTTATTTAAATCAATCCGTTAATGAAAATTATTATTGAAATAAATTGTATTTGTTTTTACAAAAATTTCTTTTTTGAAAGGAACATCTAACTGAATATTATAATTTAAAATTTAAAATTAATTAATGGAATTTTATTAATACGTTAAAATTATTGATTTAAGAAAATTTTACCATTAAATAAAAATATTGTATTGAGCATAAATTTTTATTAATACTAAAGAGTTTTCCATCGTACGTGTGTGTGAATGTTTTCGTATTTCTTTATCTTATGTCTGAAATAGTGTCATTTTTTTCCGACAGAGCGTTGAAGCTTTCAGTTACATAGGCGGATTCATTGGAATATGGCTCGGTATCTCACTGGTGCAAATTTCAGAATTCTTTGAATCAGCCTTCTTGATTGGTCGTTACTTTTGGAAGAAAAGAATCTGTGCAAAGACAAATAGCGTGAAATAATTTTAACACATTTGTAAATTTATTCTTAAAATATTGTAATGAATTTTAATAAATTTGTTAAAATTTAGAAATTATGTTTTGTTAATAATATTCAAAAAACTTTAATACAATTCAAGCCATTCAATGTGCATTGATATACATATTTATATAGGGCTAATATATTGTATAGATTTATCATTATGGATTATAAAACTTATCCTAAAGGTTTATCTATACAAATTGTTGTACAAAATAGTTATCTTTATTTCAACTGACAAACATTTTATCAAAGTTTCATTCACAGACCGTTTTATTCTATTAATTATATTTTAAATAATAAAGTAATTTATAGCTATAAAATGTTTCTCGGAATTTATAAATTCAAATATTTCAAATATTTACTATTTCAATTTATTATAAATGTATCATACGTTTCCTAAAGAATTATGTCCTGTATACTATGCATATTAAAAATAAAATCTCATATTATTGAAAAGTCAGCATTTAAATTTTTTTTAAAATATTTATCGACATTAAAAATAGGTAATTAACAGATTAATGGAAATCTTTTATATTTATAATTAATCATTTATTTGTAATTAATAAAACAATCTTATGCATGTAATGTCACTTAAGTTTGCCTAAAAACGGATTTATGAAAGTGCTGAATAGTGCTTGAAGAAATATGATACCATTCTTCATGGGGATATATCGTGAAGTTTCTGCAGAGATTCCGGCTTAAGATAACGATTCCGAATAGAACGTTCTAAAGTAGATCCTAATGGCTTAATTATATTGAAGATGGATGTTTGTTATGGCAAAGGTAGATGTTTAATTTAATCCTCATGCCAATTATACTAAAGTTGGACAAGTTCCGCTTAATGGATACGACCATTATCATCCTAGAATATTCCATATTCAGCAAGAAAAGAAGATTTCTTCAGTGTTGGCATACACGGGATAGTTGTTGGATTATTTGAAAAGTCTTTTCATATCAAAAGAAGTCTCTTCTACATTAATTAAAATGATACTCTTCAGACTACAGATTTCAACTTCATACTACAGTCGTCAACTCAATTTCCTAAGGTACACGTTGCATAGAAGTATACGGATTACTGCATCTATTTCCTCTATCTTATCACATATTTATATAGAGGTAATCTTCATAAATCTTTAAATTGAGGTTTTTATATGTTTAGACTAAGTTTCTTCATTGTATTGCAAAAATTTTCATATAATTGAATAGAATTATCGTTTCTCTTAATACAAGAAAAGGGATTAATATATATTGGTCATTATTTTATGCAATCGCAAGTCATTGACTTGATTCTGTTCAAACGTTATTATTATCAGTAAACCAGTTCCTAAAACGTTCTTGAGACTTTTATCAACTCCAGAATCATTTCACATTTTTATATTTATCTGTACTTAAGATTCTCGATTATATTCTAAAATAGGAGCTTAAGTAAATCATATACACCTGACAGTTTAAAGTCAGTTTTTCTTAATATATAAAATGGATGCAATTTTTTTTCCTGGGAATGATGAGAATCCGTAGAAAAACCACGACCTCCTTACTTCAACTCTTTTTTATTCATTTTGATTTCATTGAAAATATTTGCCTTCAAAACATTATTCGTAAAGTTTCTTTTCCTATTCTTTTAATTAATTTTCTTTATTTTATATTTAATAAATATAATATAAATGCATAAATGATTGATTAATTACAATTAATCAATCATTTATGCATTTATATTATATAATTTATCATAATAAATAGATAATATTTACATGTAATAATAAGAAAACCCGAAAAACGTAATGGCCACTACTACAACAAGTTTGAAAGTAGAATTGCAATGTTTTCCTTCCATTGTTTCACAGTGGCTTAATTTGAACGAGAGAATTTCCGTTCCGGAAAGAACTATCCTACTATTTATCTAATTAAGAGTTCAACTGAGTAATTGTTGTCACCACACCCTGATTTTACAAATAACTGAATGTACTGATATTACACTGTTGAAGTTTCAGTGATGGTCGTTGTGAAAACACACATCATCCCAAGCAGGTTATATTGAGGAAGAAATTTTCACAGTTGTTAAACCACATTTCTTTGACTCAAAAACTGAAACTTAGAAAATTTCCAATCATCCACCTCATGATATTTGCATGTAAAAAGGGAAGAACAACATTCGTATTATTTTGTTGCAAATATTGTTACAATTGTGGTATAAATAGTGGTTAGGGTCGAAACCTCAACATTCTAGCTCGAAATAGCAAGATTGTACCACTAGGCAGTGGTTAATTATGTTACATTTAGTTGTAGGATCATTTCAAATTCATTCATTCTCGCTTAAAATACAAAATTAAAAAAAGAATGAAATGAAATAATGTTAAAACGTGTTGCATTTTAACAATCCGTCATAAAAAGAGAATGTTTTATGTAAAAGTATCCATATTTAGTCCAACAAATTATTTGACATTATTTGCTATGAAAAGTCTCATTTTTAATAGACAAATTCAAAGTCAATAATTCGTTCTTGAATTCTATTAAGAATAAATAACATTTGAATTCATGTGAATTATATGAAAAAATTAATATATTTGGTGAAATTTTCTTCTTCTTTAATAAATATTTTTGAAGCTCCATAAAGCACAAAATTTCAATATGATTCCTAATAAAAATAATAAAAATACAATATATATATTTAAAGACAAAGAATACTATACGAAACTATGTTATAATACTTGAGCCACCAGATTTCTTACCATATTATTTTTTGAGTATAATCTAAAGAGAAAACAGAGAAACATAACTACGATGTGTCAACAATACAATCATTAAGCATTGTTGAAAACATGGATCATTCTTTATATTTTGCATCATAAATTACAAATGTTTATAATTAATAGAGCAAAAGAGTGCGATTTCGAGAATATGTTCCAAGTTTAATAATGCATAACCTTCTCCAATTATGTTAATAGAACAAGTTGCTACAAGATGTTAATGGAACAAGTTGTTATATTTGAAAGGAAAATAGTTCTAAATTCCCCTTCAGAACCATGATTAATAATATCTTGCAATGTAATCATTTAAACACTTCGAAAATTTGCAAGTGTTGATTAAATTATATGTGCAAAAATTTATTAATTAGTAGCTCAATGGTTTTCTTTAACTTGTCTGAATCAATAGCTCATTCAGTAGAATACGTTAATTAGTAGATTTCGTTAATTTGTATCGCAATGCTTTCTTTTTTAACTTGAGACTTTAATTAGTTACAACCAATATTTCAAAGTGGCTTTCAAAATTTTATACAATATCTTCAAATTGGAAATCAAACTCATGAACAGTCGATCTGAAGAATAAACTGCTAACTATTCAGATGCCAATTCAATAATAAAGCCTAACAATTATAATAAAATTAATGTTCTTCTGAATAAAAATATATGATACTGAGTAACTTTGAAAATTATAATATCATTTAAGAACATCATATTAGAATTTTAAAATATATAAAATAGCACAAGAATGTTTATCAAAATATTTCAGTGAAGACTTATTTTCATATGGCATCACTTTCTACAAATACATTGCTTTTGTGACATTTCAAGTTACATGAAGAGAGTGAAACAAAAATTCTCTAATTTTAATAGCAGAAATTAATAATATTCTGCTATTTTACAATATAACGAATTTTAAATAAGAAACATCTTTTCATTTGGTATATATAGTTTAAGAAATTTACTTAAATGTTACATTATTTTTACTACATTATATTACAATATTCTATATATTTTAATATGCCATTTATTTTACGCACTATCAAATTAAATCTATTGATCATAAACATATGAAAAATTATCAATTTTATTTGATTGAAAAGTTGAAAATCATTCTAACGCAAATTTAAAAATATTTGATTAATATATTTTTGAATCTAATTGATTCAAAAATATATAATTAAATCAATAAAAATAGTTATTCAATTAATAAAGAAAGGTAGTATAATGTATTTAAATTTCATTCAAATTTTTATCTCTAAAGTTAAAGAAAAGCTTACAGAATAAGTTACAACATAATTACACATACACACACCACACACACACATACACACAAACACACTATATATATATATATATATATATATATATATATATATATATATATATATATATATATATATATATATATATATATATATATATATATATATATATATATAAGCAAATGTATGGTACTTCTCATTTATAAAATATATGCAACATTTATTGAGGTACCAAGAAAATGCTCCTGATTGAAAACAATTTGATATTATAAAATGTTGCATGAATTACATTATATTAATATTTTTATTTTTAATGCAAAACCTATAGCACATTATTTAGTTAATGCATGCTTAATTTTTATATGCTTGAAAATTTTCATTAAATTATTAATAATGCCTTTTTAGACTGTCTTATACGAAAGATAGATAATATATTATTAAAACTTGAATGAGCGTAAAAATTATTTAAAAATCGCTAAAATATTATAAACTCAGAAATTTATGCTGGAATAAGTAAATCTTCAAAGGTAGAAAACAGATTCATCAAATTCATTAAACTTAATTAAAATAAATATATTTCAGGCAATATGAATTAGAGTTCATGATAACATTTATTACCTATTTTTCCCTATTTTATGGTATTAATTAATAATTTGTCTCAGACATTTATTTTTAAAATTTCTTCAGTTGCTTAAATCCTAATATTCAGTCACATTAAGTATATTGAGACACTTTGGTTAATTTATGTCAAATATATATATACACACATGCCCGTTATGAAAGTTTAGGAAATAAAACATCAGCTGAAAGGTCGTAAGGGTTTGTCCTGTAGTCTTGCTTGTTTATTTAAGCTTCTGAATGCACCAGTAGCTATAAAAATTTAATTAAATAAACATGATAAAATCTGTGCTTATCACCAGTTAAAATAAATTATATTCATAACAAATTTGTCTCATATATATTAGATAAAATTTATAAAAGTGTTATGAATATATATAGATATATATATATATATATATATGTGTATATATATATATATATATATATATATATATATATATATATATGTATATATATATATATATATATATATATATATATATATGTGTATATATATATATATATATATATATATATATATATATATATATATATATATATATATATATATATATATATATATATATATATATATATATATATATATATATATATTTGATTTACATTAAGAAAATGAGATCCGTAGTAACAAACAATCATTTAATTGAGAAGTCAATTATTTTCAATAAGATTTAAAATTTATTTGACTATACAATATGTATTTAAACATGAATATTTGTTACCAGTTTGCTTGGGTGTCCTTAAATATGAAAGTAATTTTAAATTCAATTAAATTACATTTTTCATATTTAAAAATGAGAATACTAAAAAAAGTAAATTTATGTAGTGTTTTTAAATGGAAGCCATTAAATATTGTAGTTTTAATTACTATGAAATTGTTTATTTTAATGAGGAAAATAATTTTTTGTGCTATATGTTGGCTCACACTTATCTTTTATAATTAGAGTTTACAGATATTTTTAGAACCTACTAATCCCATGAGAAAACACCCACATTTTGCTTTGAAATACAGTCTGATGCCAACTATATGACAGTTACACAGCTTGTAAAAATTCACAACTGTTGGGGTTTGTCTTGTTAACTCATACCTTAGATGCTAAAAATATTTTAGGACAGATAGATAAAAAAAGTTAATGAAAATTTCGTAGTTAAAAACACTTATATAAAAAGTAAAGGGCATGTAACAAATATTAAAAATATGCATATTCTAAATAGAATGCCATAATTTCTTATGAGATATCAACAACATAACAAGAACAAATATATATTAACAATCATGTGATAAAAAAGATTACACACATTACATATTTTTCAATATTTTTTAAATGTATAAAATATAATGCATCCACATATCCTAGGAGAATTCCAAATTGATCACCAAGTTCAATATTAATCCCATTTAATTATTCTTGTAAGTCATTTAAATTATGAGTAACATTATGTTAAACGTAGAAGAATTGTCTCTTTTTACTTCTGTATAAAAAAAATATTATTGAACTAAACACCATTATATAATTACTTATATTATTCCCAGTAATAAGACAAATTGCTCACCAAATATCTAATCATTTCTGATATGAATTGTTACCAATTGAATTGCAGATTATACGGCAAAAGTTCAAAAACTATTTTTTTATATATATTGAAATCAGGAAAATTTCAAACTCTATTTTTTAAATATTGTATGCTATTTTTATAATAGATCATAAAATTTATCTGAAACTAAACTATAATATTAAGAAATTTGGCACTATTCCCCAATAGAACATCGAAGCGATTGTGTAAGTTTTTTTTTTCAATAAATAAAAATAAATTATTTCATAAAATCTAAATAAAATATTGGTACTACTTTTAATACTTTCTAAAAATGTAAATATTTTAAAACAATATACACAAATATTAATGATAATATTCATGATTTATTTATTTCTCGTTGCGATCATTATTGTATCAGAAATTTTTAAGTTAAAAGATCAAATTTAACAAATTTATCATATAAAGCTTGTGGAAAAAAGTTATATATAATTACCAACATAATTTTTTAGTTTTTAAAAATTTATCGATTAGACTTCGCAAATTAATATTTTAAGAACCACTACTGTTTTTTTTATTTTAGTTGTTTCTGTGTGTAATTTTCAATTTAGGCATGAAACTTAAATCCAGTTTAAAGTCTATTTTATTCTGTAGATTCAAGTTGAATTAACATTTGTATACGAAAAATGATTATAAAATAACAACAACAATAAATCAAGTCTAACTTGAACAAAAAATTTTCATTAAAATGTGACTAAAATAATCGGTAAAAATTGAAATTGACATAAATGATTAGATCACCAAAACAGTTTTTCCTGATATTTTCTCATTCAAGCCATGTTTTTGTTCTGTACATCTGTCTTTTCTGTCTGTTTTAAAACACTCCTTATTATTGCCATCGTGGGATTTGAATGCAAGATGTTATCATTTGAATGTCAGTTATAAATATTTAACAGCTAATATTACAGTTATGAATATAATTATTCTATAAAAATCAAAAACTAAAATTTTGCTGAAAAATTGTGGAAAACCCCAGACAATCTAGAATAAGTAAAAATAAAGGATTAATGGTAAATACATTAAATGAACACACACTTAAAAAAACTTAGCATCTAGTTTTCTGAATGAAAAATAGAATTAAACGTAGGAAAAACCCAAGCAATAGTTTTCTCTTAATGAAATGAGATGCCGAATAATAATATTAAATTAATAACAAATAGTCCCTTGGTCTAACGAAATCAAATACTTAGGATTAACTGTAGATAAAAGACTAATTTATAAGTCCCATTTTAGTGAAATAATTAAAAACATTTAAGGTAGCGCAGGGGGTTTTATGCCCTTTGATCGGATACAAATCAGAAATGCATTTAAAAAATAAAACGCTTTTGTATAGGTCAATGTTCCATACAGTTGTCAGCTATGCCTGCCATATTTTTGGAGGAGCAGCTGACAGTCCTCTTAAGCATCTACAAAAAATTCAAAATAAAACTCTAAGGCCTCCTTCACACTAGAAGACTTTTATCGTACGATGAAAAATCATCCGAAATTTTATTGAGAAATTATTAAAAAACCACAATATAGATTGGTCACACAATATCATTTCCTGATCAGTGTGAAAGAAAGAAGTCTATTGTGTGGTTTTTAATAACTTCTCACGATAAATATCGAACGACTTTTTATCGTATGATAAAAGTCGTCTAGTGTGAAAGAGGCCTAAGGATAATTTATAAGCCACCATGGTACTTCAGAAATGAAGCTATCATGCGTCATTTCTATGTCACTAACATCTCCAGTAACTATTGTTGTTTCTTACCCCAGATGGTGTAGCTAAGCTAAACCATCTCCATAAAACCAAAAATCATTAAAAAGTCTAAAAAGAAAATAGGATTATCCAAAACCTCGTTCACAGTAAAATTCAGACAGTCAAGAATGTGTCTCCGGTGGCCGACCAGATCAGCATTTGCACCAGTTGAACTCCAGAAAGACTTTCTGGCCCTGTTGAAAAGAAAGGAACTTAATGTGACCACCCAAAAAACGTGAAAGAGCAGTCTGTTGTATCCTAGGGATACTGAGCTGGTAACACTAACGAGGTTTTTTCCCAAAGTACCAACATTGGGCAGGCGGATCTCTCCAAATTGCGTTTAACTCCATCTTTTTTAATACTTGAGATTTCCGAAAATGTTAGAATAGTGTTGCCCTGCAAGGTGGCACCAATTACTTATTTCAAATAGGCCAAAGGTTTTACCACAGCCTGTCAGAAATTGAAAACGAGGAAATAGTGAAGTTAAAAATATATAATATTTTTAATGCTGCAAACAGAAACAGACCGAGAACAGTGTTAAGATTAAAGTCCCACACCTAGAGGATACAACACAAGTTAAACTGCAGAGACGAGTGAGGCAACAATACGAATATCAGATCGTATAATCATATATTTTTTTTATATAAATTTAATTCATTAATTTATTGATATTAATTCAATATCTTTTGTTTTCGTTTTTTCTCCTTCTCTCTCTTCTTCTTCTCTCTTATAGATCAGGAATAAATTAACAATGACTAATAAATGTTTGCTATTTTAGATACAGGAGATTGAACTTCTGTTATGGAGATCCATAAAAACTAATACCGTCTCTACAATCTAAAATATGATCAGAAAGGCTCTGATGGTCAACACACTTCAAGCAGTCTTGGAGAGTGACATAATCATAGACGAAGGAGATGAGGCACCTTCTGTTGTCACAAAAGAATGATCGGAGTAATAAAAAGTTCAGAAGACTGACTGCGCCCTTGACACTACTTGGGTATATTGGAATGTCCTTCAAGCCTTGGGTGACACTGCCTGGCATATATATTCTGAATGTACTCAGCCAAATACTCCTATAAGCACTTCCTTGCCATAGTGAGGCTTTCTTTAGCACTTGGAGGGATTAACAGATATAATCATCAAATTCATTAATGTAGGTGAAAATGATTATGACCTATATTTTTTGAGAAATCGTGTGATTATAATTCCTGTTTTTCATTGCAATGTTTATCCTTTGTACCATTTATCATAATACGTTTCTAAAATATATAAATTATACTTGAATAACCTCCAACTTTTATCCTAGGTTTCTTAGATAAAGAATATTAGACATTCATTAATTTGAAGAACATATTTTACTAATCTTTAAGGCTGAATTGCTTTTCTAAGGACATCTTTAATAATGAATAATTACAATGATTCTTTGATTAGCTCCTTAATGAATACATCTTAATCATGCAGGTTAAAAAACTATGCATGATTAAAACTGCTTGAAATTCAGGATAAATGAAAATATTTTTTGAAATTTTAAAAAATATAATACATTTAAATGTTATCTTAATGTGTCTTTCTTTAATCGTATAAAAACAATTTATAAGAATCTTTTAAAAAGAATACTTACTTATATTTTTATCTGCTTTTGACTTACTTTAGGACACTGAAGCAGAATTTAATACTATATTATATAAAAGTAACTTCCCTAAATTTAAATTATTCAATCAAAGTTTCTTTAGAATTCAATAAAACGTACATAGTATAGAAGCAAACTATTTTGGTAATCACATTTCACTAATATAAAAAAAAACTTCTCATTTAATTCAGAAGAAGGAAAGAAAAGAAAATTGTAACTGATAATACTGATATTGCGGACTATGATTGACGATAAGAATACTCTAAAAAGTAAATAATTGTATTATCTTGAAAAATGTTTTTATTCAAACTATATTTATTTAATTTACAGAGCGGAGTTTATTTTTAATCTTCAAATGAAATGTAAACATCTGAGCATGTATTTTCTACAAAAACAATTTGGTAAATGCATCATCATTAATGCCATTCATTCGACATTCGAATCTCCAGAGAGACTTTAAGCTAATTTCATATCATCGTTTGTTTTTGGATAGTGATTACTTAGTCCATAAAGAGTACTTTTTTTCTGACTTGTTAGATTGTTATCTAGTAGACATATTTGTTCATTCATAAAATGCTCTTTAATATAAATTTTTATTTTGTTCGTTTACGATATTAAATTCGGACACAAAATGGTGGAATACAATTTGGAGCAATGTATTAAATTTCCCTTAATTACCACTTGTGAAACTGAAAAGCATACCAAACGAGGTCATTGAATAAGTCTAGAAGGAGCGTTATACGATTATTAACTCCCGGGAATTGGAGGAATTTTTTTTTCTTTGTAATTTATGAGGTATATGAAACTCAATATACATGTTAACCATAGAATTATATTGTGTTTATTTTACTTATTATGTTTAACAACATGGTGTATAAAATTAATATTTTTTAAAAAAATAATGTAAAAGAAACTAATATAAAATCGTGACTTTTATGTTTTCTAATACTTTTATGTCTGAGCATTAATATCATTTTTAGAGCATCACTTTATATTTTATGAAATCATTTTAATTGTAGAACTAGAGTTTATTATGGTGTATATTGAATATCAATCGTAAAATCCACTTTTAAATTTTATTCACAGATAAAACATGATATCTTAATTTTTGTTTCGTAACAAATTTTGAAATTATATTACAGATACGTATTTTTCAAAATTATCCCAATACTTCATAATTATAGTTTGAATTTCAAATTGTTCAAACAGCCATTTAGTTGATTTATTTTTACTTTAATTATGCTTTAAATGAATTAAGGTAAACATTACACTGGTTAAATTGGATAAAATACTGTCAATATAAACAATGCTTGAGAAATTTTAAAGTCACTTCAACTAAATTTAGAATTGACTTGTTTTAAATCACCGAGGTGATAACTTTTTCGCATGTTAATAAGTATCTAATATATATTGACTACTATATATCACATACAATACACACAAATAAAAATAAAAAACATTTATTTATATCATATAAATAAAAATGAACTTACAATCATATCATATAACTATTAAAAAAAGCATCAATACATAAAAACTTTTTTATTTTTTATGTTTTTTTAATTTTTAAATTTTATTAATTTAAAAATTAATTAATATTTAAATTTTAATTGAAACTTTTTAATTTAGATTTAACAATATGTCGGGAAATTAGTAAAGTAAGGAAACATATTAAGTAAAAAAACATTAACAATTGTCGACTCAAGTTATTTTATATGATTTTTTGTCAATTTAAATTTTTATCAAAACGTTATTTTGCTAACGTATAACCATACCATTTTCCTATACGATGTTTATTCTTAAATTAATAATTTATTATAATTTCAACTAATATCAAACTTTAAAAAAATAATTTTGAAAATATCAAAAAAACATTTAGCAATAGTCAAAGCTACATTAAATTCTATTGAATTGAAATTACTTTATGGATTTAAAAATTTATAAATTGATAAAAAAATTTTTAATAGAAAAATAATCAAAAATAACTTAAACTTTATTTATAGTTTTATTAATAACACGTTTTCATTAATAAAATATTAAAAATAAATAAATGCCACATATCTTTTTCGAAAGCATTAGAGGAGGAAAACTTTAACCTTCAGGTTGAAAAAGTAAATATTTTTACTGAATCACACACACACACATCAACCTCAAGCATTTTTCACCACAAAATACTTTATTTTATTAAGAATTATTTGTGTTTCTCTCTGACAGAAATAATATGTGTTGAACTTATGCGTCATAAAAGTTAAAATAATACTTTCAATTTCGATATATTAAAAAAATTCAATTCCCTATTTTGTAAAATGCCTTAAAAATATTTTTTTCACTGTACAGATACTTCATTTTTGAAAGCATTTCCAGATATTTAGATTTATATTAAAATTTTCATATTATACATGCGTTATATACATCTATATTATAAATGTGCTATCTTGGGAAATTAAATTTTATAAAATTTGGAAAATTAATATTTTAATTACATTATGTTTAGCTTTAATTCTGGTTACTTATATTTTTTGCTAACCAACTTTCACTAACATTAATTCTTTTCAATGTTAGTCAAATGTAAAATTATGTATTAATAATTTGAGAAATTTAAGAATATTATTTTTGAAATCAATTAAATGATGAATAATCAAAACAACACTTGTTTTTCTTTGAAAAATATAGTATTTATAGAAACTTTTGATGAGAAAATTCACATCTGATTAAGATAAAAATAACCAATTCATTAAAACCATGTCATATTTATAAATAGTAAAGTAACTTTTCTCAAGTTTTGCTTTCGACTTTCCTCGGAGAAGAAAATGAATTTTAGCACGAGGTCCTTCAAAGAAATTTCTTTTTTTTTATGAGCTGGATTATTTTGATCTATTTTGGTTCAAGTGAAACAATGTAACTCCTGTCACTTGTGTCCTCTGGTTTTTAAAGAAATCGCAAGCTCGTGCCACTGAAATTTTTGCTGAATATTATTAATGACCTGTAGAAAGACAGAGAGAAACTCCTAATTTCATTCGTCAGGATTGCGCATGCGCGTTGTACATTCTGAAGAGAAGTGTCGTTAAAAAAATAGAAGAATAACGTGTTTGTATGTCAATGAATTAAATGCAAATTATTTCATATTATTGAAAATTTAAATTATCATTATTATGATTAAATAATGACGATAATTATATAAATACGGATTTGTATAACATTGAAGTAATGAAGCGTATTGAAAAAGTAAAATAATCTGCAAATAAATTTTCATAAATGCATCAAATATCTGGAATGTAAGGTAAGAATTTCTTTGCATTTTCAGTTATGAATAACTTAAATATGTTTTTTCAATTACAATATTAAAAATATATCAATAAAGACTTATACTTTAAATACATCTTCATATCCAATGATATAAAACAAAATTTCCATCTGCAATTCGGAATTCTATTAAATATTATTATTAATATTTATTTCAATTATTTAAATTCATTTTTGCCTTCTGAACATACTATCATCTTACGTGTACCCTGAGTATTAATAAGTTTCATTGAGTATAAATTAACTAAATTAATTACAAATTCTCAGTGCATGAAATAGTTAATAGCACATATTAAGGATTTTCTCTATTTTTACTGATGACTTATTTTTATATGTCTTTATTGTATATATATATATATATATATATATATATATATATATATATATATATATATATAAATGGGTGTGTGTTTTAATTATACTATTTAATTCTAAATTACTTTCTACATAATAGTATTGAGATATATTTTAAATGTGATAGTATCAGTACCTACCCAGACAGGAAAAAGATGTTTTATGTATACGAAACATATTCTCAAAAGAATATTTATAATTTCTACAAAAAATATGATTCTGTTCTATTTAAACTATATATTATCAATTTTGCATGATTTGTTTGTCTTTTTAAGCCAAATAAAGTATTTCTACACACATATATTTTACTTTTAGATAAACTTATATTATTAGCGATAAGTTTTCAAGGTAATCAACACACACACACACAATTTATACACATTAAAAATCTAATATATCTGTTATTTCATGTTTTATACACATTTGAGTTTCATTTGTGCGTGCTTCAATTACATGCTACTGACTTCATCTTCTATATTGTTTCGTTGGGTCGTATTATGATGCGTCAATCTGTCATGTTTTACGATGCTCTAGAAATATATATATATAGGTATGTATATCAAATGCATAAACATATATATAGGTACTATGTATACTCATATATATTTCTATCTATATATCTATATCTCTGAAATTTATATATTTATAGGAGCATATATATATATATGTGTATATATATATAGATATATATCTATATTTCGGTACACTCATACATATATATATGTATATCCTAAATTTATATGATTGTGTGTTTGATGACGTATATACTTTATATATGATAAATATGACGTATACAAATTTGCTATATATATCTATCTATTTATATATATCTATCTATCTATCTATCTATCTATCTATCTATCTATCTATCTATCTATATATATATATATATATATATATATATATATATATATATATATATATATATATATATATATATATATATATATATATATATATACACATACATATATATATATATTTATATACATGCATACATGATATTTTAGATATAAAAATTCATCGCTATTTAAGTCACTGAAATAAATTCACGTTTCTTAGAAAATTGAGATAAAGCGGATTTGTATTTGTTAAATTTATCTATCACCAAACACACTCATTTAAATCTCGAGATAATCATTATTACAAAAAAATGATAATTATTTTGCTATAAGCACCTAATATCTTGCTTTTTTATAAATGTGTTAAAAAGTAAGGATAATTCAAATAATCTGATAAGCAAATATCTCAATTTCATTACATTTAAACCCATTCTTCAGTATTAATTAGTTTTAGAAGTAAAGAAACATTATCTAGAGTACTGTGAATGGCAACTCATAGTATTAAATTTAGAAATTTATTCAAGCTTAAACTTTTTTCAAATTTGTTTTCCTAAAAGCGTTTGAATGACTATGAAGCTACATATAATTCTTATTTCAATTTTCAGAATCAAGTTTGTAAGATTAATAAATAAAAAACATCTGTTTTGATTAGCATTATCTACATAAATGTTATGTACTTTTAAATGCTGATACTGAGATACATAGAATAATGTATCGGATCTTTCAATTGTAATTCATATACCAAAACATTTATCATTTGCTAAAACTGACAACGTCCAAATTAAATTGTTTACTGAGAATATATAAATTTTAACATTTGGTAACAGGCACACTTTTTAATTAAATTTAAAAGAAGTAATTTTCATCATAAGTAATTTTTTTAATTTAAAGTAATTTTTAAATATAAAGCTTTATAAATTTTGTGCTTTTATATGAATAATTTATTTCTAATTAAGTTATATTTTTTAATCCTTTATAATACACAAGTATTTTTCCTAAGATATTAATAACATTAATGTTAATATGTGTGTAGGATATATTTATCTTACATGATTAAACGGTAGTCTATATCCCCAAATATGATGCAAGTTTCAATATATGGACACAAATTCATTGTTCCCAGAAGTACATTTATTAGATATATAAAACCATTGGAAATGACAATGTTTAAAAATAATTTACTAAGTAATTTTTTGATATATTAGTTTTGTGCATAATAAAATGAGAATGTTAAATATCAAATATTTTTCTACCTGTTTTTAAGTCAATATTAATTCTACTATTCATGTTTAAAAATCAACATGCATTATTAAAATTAAACTCAGATTTAAATCATTTCAAAATAAATATCAAATAGTATATTCAGGTCAACATTTTTTTATGATCATCATTTTTAGTAAATTGTTTTGTGTTACAATTTTTATTACATTACTTTGATTAATGATTTACTTTTTTATTTACATTTATTTTAAATTCTGCAATAAAAAATGTAAATTATTAATGAAACAAAAATAATTTACATTTTTGTGATTTGCTGTTTTATTTTGCTTTCGTAATTACTTTTCTATAGCGTAATAACTAATCGGATAAATCACTTAATTTTATAGTTTTATTTATTATTTTGAATTCCTTACATATCTGTTATCAAAAGAGATTTTGAAAAGCAATAAAAAATTTTATTGCATCAGCTTCATACATGAATTATGATTCACAGCTTTATTGAATAGTCTTTATTAATGTTTTCCTGTCATTAGATATTGCCAAAAGTAATTTATATTTCTATAGTATAAAAGTAACATAATAGATGTTTTTTCTAACATATAGTAACATCCATGTCCGAACCAGGATTCGAACCCGGGACTTATTACTTCGAAGTTAAGAATGCAAACCTCACCACCATAGTTCGACATTTTACTGAAAACAAGAAAAATACCACACTATGTGATATATTTGAATACACAATAGTTTGTTTTTAGAAACATAAATTTGGTTTTGAGTCAACCAAAATCACAGCTATTCATAAGAATAATCACATTTATGGGAGCAAAAATGCTTCATTTTGTGCACGAATATTTCTTTATTCCTCTACGTATTCATTCTTAAAATGTTAACAATTCTTCCATGTAATCTCTATCATCAAACACTTGAGCTCCATGTTGTACTTTTCTGTTGTTGTCAATAAGTTCAATAAGATTAGAATAATGTTATCTTCTAAATTCTTTAACACTTCCAATATTTTACAGCTTAGAAACACATTCAGCTCGAATTTAAAAAAAATAGCTTCGTTAGATGCCAAGCTAAGACTAAGAAATGTTACACTTTTGAACTGATTCTGCAAATTTTTCAATTTTAGGCTAGCAGAAATCAGGAACAAGCTCGACTCATTCAGAAACCACTCGTTAGTTCTGAATGGAAAAGTAGTTACAAAAATACACTTAGTTTCACCTTTAGTATATTTAGAGTTGCAAAGTAAATTATTTGAATTGTAAGGCCTTTTGGCTTAAAACACAATGATACTATGTGTCAATGCACTTGTACAGTATAGGTATCCAAATGAACATACTAAATAGTGCAAATTTTTAGACATTAGAAGTATAGAGAAAGAAAAAAGTTCATCTGAGTAGATGAACTTTTGATGAACTAATTCATCAAAAGAATTGGATTTCCAATTAATCGCATGTTTATTTTTCAAAAATAAGCTCTTTTATATTTTAAAAAGCACTTATACTTTCCCAGGAGTTTAAATCATGTTACATAGTATAATGGTTTATTCAATGATGTAATGAGATAAAGAAAATTGGTTTCATAAATATTTAGACAACACATAGCTGTATAGGCAATCCAGAATTGTTCTTTAAGATTAAAGTGTTTGCTAATAATCCTCTATTACAAAAAGCTTCTTAATTTTAAGCTGAAGTCAGGTAATGAAGTCACACCTGAGCTCGCATCATCGTCTCTACGCCATGCCTCATTAGCGGAAGGTTTTTGGATATCAAGACTTATGTGGACACATACCTAACCCATAGGGATTCAGCAACCCAGTGAAGAAGAATGTGGTCTAATCCAAAATATTGTCCACTACAAATGATGAGATAAATTTGCTTGTTTTACGGAAAGAGACATGAATTAGCTGAGAAAATTTACATATTTCGAAAGCTTAAGCTCCTTTATTAAACGATTTATTTAGATTGATTTCAAAATAATTTTACATGCATAAATAATATAATTAAAACTGAGAAAACTGCTAAGTCTCTTTAAGTAAAATTAGCCCTTACACGCAACCATAATGAAGAAAATTTTACTATAAAGCAGTTAAAGTCTTAATAATGCACAGAAAGTATTTTCCTATCGAACATTTAACTAATATATTCATATTTATCCTTACATTTAAAAGAAAATCTATTAAACACATACGATTCTTAAGGCTTATTAATTATACAGCTTGATTTAATTAAATATTATTCAAAAATATTTGCATCAGCAAAATAATTTTAAATGCCAATGATATAAATCAAAAATTTATTCACTAATTTTTTGTCAATAAACTTCAAACATATGAATGTACATTGCTTCCATTTTGATGAAATGCATTTTATAAGGATATTAATTTCTTTATGTCTTTACTTATTCAGATTTTTGATATGAAAATTGTCAACCGGAGAGTCAGCCTTGAAAATGCAAGAAGAGTCATTAAGGAATAAACGAGTAAAGAAAACATCCGTCACCAGATACGCCTCGTCAGTGTTAAAGGAATCATCAGTGACTGCAGTTTCAGGAATCATTTCAACGTCCAGTTTGCCTAGGAGAGTATTCAGGGTTGTTGTGTTCCTTATAATCACAATTGGATTTCTGTACCAGTGCATCAAATTCCTAACTTTCTACTTTGAGTATCCAACAACTGTGGAAATATCTATCTTGAGGCCTGAACAATACATGACTCCAGCCCTTACATTCTGCAATAACCAAAGGTATAGTTTTCATATTTGATTAATATAGGGATAAAAATTTTAATGGTGTCCCTTAATATCGTTTCTCAACTCATAACATTAGTGAAATAATAGCAATGATCACTGAGTTTTCTTTATCGAGTGGTAGAAATTTCATTACAGGATTCAAAACTAGATTCTTGGTTTGCAGCACACATGTAGAAATCCATAGTTCTGCAGGCGAGAGTACTGTAATCATCGAGCCCTATGTACTGTAAGGTGAAAGAGCATGTTACAAAAATGCTGTACAGTCATGAATTAATGTTAAATGTGTAAGAAATATGCAAAATAATTTGTTTCATTTACGTTCTATGGCCATTTTTTGCATAAAAGGACAATATTAGACTGATATACAGTTTAAAGTGGTCTCCAAACTACTATAAATGTCCATAAATTAATAGAAAATATAAATATGCAGTTCAGCTGCTGAAATACAAAATATAAGTAAAATATAAACATAAAAGTATAAAAAAGATACTTACTTGTATAGAAATTCTAATACTGTACTGTCATGTAACGTATCAGGAAGGCGATACTTAAGTCTTCAGCAAAATTTATCATAAATATTTATATATACATAGCTAACAACAAACCTGAATTAAAATATTTTTTACACAGCCTTGAAAGATTTTTTTTATAAATGTATGCTTCATTTGAAAGAGAAAATTTTTTCTTGTAATGTAATAATTTTCTTCAAATATTAAGACAAAATGTATTCATACTATACTTATTATATTTAATACCTGTTTGGAAATGAAACAATAAGAATGCTTAACCCAATTTCTTCTAAAGCCTAGAAGCCAAAAAATGCGAAGTAAATTGAATCAAACTTCATCTTGAACAAAGTTTCAAAATACTTAAAAAATAAAGAATTAGTATCACAAAATATCCGGACTGTAAATTTGTACCTTCCCATAACATATGTTTTGTATAATAATTCAGATGCATCATTCTTATTGAAACACTGCAACAAATAATGACCTCACATTATAAATCAATGAAAGCATGTTATTGAAAATTGTATAAACTGGTATAAAACAATTCGAGAAAAATGTTTCATAAATAAAATAAGAATAAATATTGATGTAATAGTAAACAATTTTCTTTTTCATTACAGATTGTGAAAAATTACGTACTCTATTTATAACGCTGAACACATTTTTGCAAAATTACTAATGCTATTAAAATCTGGTGGGTCACTATC
Organism: Latrodectus hesperus; assembly: GCA_037975125.1. Classification (NCBI taxonomy): domain Eukaryota; kingdom Metazoa; phylum Arthropoda; class Arachnida; order Araneae; family Theridiidae; genus Latrodectus; species Latrodectus hesperus. The sequence goes on from JAJQOW010000095.1 coordinate 178,979, forward strand.
ATTACCTATTAAGCTTCCAAAGCAAATTTTGAATTAGAATACGAAAAATAAAAACAATATTTAAATATCTATGCCAAATATAATCGAATCGATATTTTTAGCAACAAATTACGGAATCTATATGAAAAAAATTATAAACAAAATTTTACTTAATAGTTGTTAGTTGGAACAAACTTTACTTTGAAAGCATAAATATTTTCATTTTTTTACATTTTTGTGAAAGGTAAGAACTTTATAAACAAGATGGCAAAAAGCCGCTCTTTGAATCACTTTCGTTTAAGTCAAAATTAACATTTGGTGACTTCATTTCTTGCAGCTGAACAGAAATGCATCAAATTTAAATTATGTATGAAGTAAGAGCAACTAAATTCCTTAATGTAAAATATGACTCGTTTCTTAAATGCAATGAAAAGTTAAATAATATTATTCTGATGGCTACTACTACTGTTCTGATGTATTTAAAATACAATCTTATTGAACCCAAATTTCTCCAATTTTCATGATATAATTTGTTATTTATTTGTCAATAATTTATTATTTACTTAATTTAGCAATATATTGCTTGAGAATAAAAGACATTTACTGGTATGCTTATGACAAAGTGTTTGCTAAAAATATTGATATATATA